>PDGT01000007.1:1714527-1754653 GCA_003671415.1 Megathymus violae
AAGTCGTTACGCGAGTTGCCCATTGGAACTTTTAAGCGTCGCATTAAAACACAACTTATAGGCAAGGGATATTATAGTTCAGATGAGTACATGAATGACAAGGATGCCTGGACAAAATTAGTGTCGAAACGAGTTCCGCATAGGTTTAAACTTTAAACTTTTGTAATTACCATATGTTGTTTAAAAGATGTGCTGAGGAGTTTTTTTCGCCGTTTCTTCTCCTCATTGTTAAAGCACCTTATCGAAACGTTGGTAGAAGCAAAAAATGACGTTCATAAGTGTATTTACTAAATACCTATATGATTAAATGATTTTGAATTTGAATATAAATTTAAAAGTCTAGTATATATTAGTAGCATTTATCTGTAAATATTATAAATTTATAAATATTCAGTTAAGAATTAAATTATCATGATCTTGAGCTTTAAAAATTATCGTACAGTATATTTTACAAAGTCTAAACGATTACCTCGTCATTAACATATCATATATCAGACATTTGAATTTCATAATACAATGAATACTGTTTAAAATAATTTTGTTAACTAACAAGTAAATTTTTAAAATATCAATGACACTAGGTTATTGTAAAACATATGGCGTAGGTATATAAAATATATAAATGATGGTACATTTGGTCTTTAGATTTACGATATATTTTATTCAAATCAATTACCGTTATCACTTCAAGCATTTTGGAAACATTCTAAACCATATTAAATAAACGGAGGAGGAAACTTTTCGACTTTTGAAACTTGTAAACTATTAATTTTAACTTAAAAAAAATAGTTCATTATTTCTACCTACTTTTAAAGATAAAGTTGTATGGTTTATTTGTATTGCCCAACATTTGGAAATAACTGTTCACAAGCTTTTACAAAAATTTGTATGCATTTAAATCAGTTTTGGAAACAATGTTTCTAGTTCAATCTTGGACAAGAAGTCCTTCCTGCTCTCTATCTTCTTCTCGTTCTTATGAAATGCACCGCCGAAAAAGGTTAATGCGATTATGTTACTCAGGCGCCCTTCAATAATCGCCTTCAAAAGGTTCACCGAGCGTTCTTTTACAGACTTGGTGTTCGTTTTTAAAATAAGTTATTTATTTATTTTAATCTATCGGAACTTAAAAAAAGTTAAACCGCAACTTGTAGGTAAAGGATATTATGGTATGGTATAGATAAATATATTAATGACAAGGGACCCTGGAAATAATATCGCCGAAACCAATTCCACGCAGGTTAAAACTTAGTTTGTAATTTTCATATATTGATTTAAAAGATGTGCTGAGGAATTTCTTTCATCGTTTCTTTACCTCAATGTTAAAGTATCTTTTCGGAACGATAGTAGAAGCAAAAATTAAGTTCATAAGTGTATTTACAAAATACCTCAACGATTAAATCATTATTAATTTTAATTTTCTATATGACGAAATTATAAGAGTTCCGTTTTTGAGATTTAGCTATAGAACTCTTATAAGCATTAGTAAATCCAAAAATTAAAGCAATGGAATATTGCAAGATTGTATTAAAATATTTCCAGTTACGTGAGGGACATGGGCCAAGTCACCTCTTTCTCTTTGTTTTATTATTAGTGCGGTTCGTAACAATTCACCAGCCAACCACTGTTTGTGGTGCACTCTGCTAAATAACTGAGTAGGCTACGGTGATCGGTTCTTCATGGTGGAGGTGACTAAGCACTATACCACCCACTACGCCTTTTGCCTACGTGATTAGTTATCACCCTCCGTCTAAAATCGACCGTCAAATATTTCATACGTGTTTTGGTTGCAATGTTCGAGAGACAGTAATCATTCAGGTGTACCGCTTCGATTTTAGTCGGCAATGCGTTGTTGAAGCCTTGGATGATGATGTCCATGGACCACGGTGACAACGTACCATCATGTGGCTCGTATGTGCGTTTGTCGACTAATTACGTAAAAAAAATATATGAATATACCTAGTGCAGTTAATATAATGTAAGTTAACTGTTAACATTTGAAGTTGAAATAAATGATACAAATTACTGAAATAACTTACATATTGATTGTAACTTAATCTCTCTAAAAACTCTGAAGACAGATAATTCTTCTCAAATTTTTAATTTTTTTAAGAAATTGCAATAAACTTTTCTATAAATATTATTACTGTTTCTATTTGTTGAAATTCGATAATTTACTGCTCCGTATTCGAAAAATTTCGTATTCGTATAAATGACGAAACGATGAAATGTCAAAATAATAAAATTTAATGTTCAAAAAATAACGTTGTAAACCGATTAAAGTCAAAAATCTAAAGTTATGAATTGGAATAGTAATAAAGACAGATTTGACATGAAGAAATTTCTATTAGAAATAAAAAATGTAGATTCGCTTCGTTTTTTTTTCAGTTAACGTACGTGGAGATATTAAGTAACTTATAATATTTTATAATAATGTCACTTTCTAACAGACTTCGGTGAACAGAAGTTATTTTACTTCAATGTATAATATATAATTTTATTTTTGAGTTTGACATTTTCTTGAAACCATATCCGGATCTTCGTTCAAAAGTTGGGAATATTAGTCAGTGTGACCAAGCAATTTTCGTTGGATGTTACTTTATCAACGGGAATTCCGAGGGGTGGCTCTATTTAAAAAAGTAATGATGATGCATATATTTTATAATAGATTTTTTGTGAAATTGAAAAAAATAATTATCTATCTACCAATATACCTTCCAAATATTAGAACTAGTTAATAACAATAATTGAATTAAATAATTTCAAATATTTTAATTGGAATTTTTAATTTGTTATAGTTTAATTTAGATTAAACTCGAGTGTTATGTTGATTTAGTGTAATTTTTATATTTATATCAATTTAATTATTTTTTTATAGTCTTTTTAGTCTTAAAAGATTACATTTATCGTTATTCATGGCAAATGAAAATCAAATTGTAAAGAATTCTATACAGGATAAGACATGCATATTGAATATGCATATTTGTATTTATAACTATGAGTTCAATAAGGCAAATTACTCATAAATAGCACAGTCCAATTGAAAATTAATAACACAGGAGCTTGTCACTTGAAATTGTATTTCAAAATTTGTAACGTTTGTTAAACAGAGTCAACGTGATAGAATTATTCGTAAATTCCCAAAAATGTATCTACTTGTGCGACCCCTGGATATCTGCAAGACCAGATAAGAAACGAATGACTTTTGTATCAGAAGAAAGCGACAAATCAGCTTGTTAAAGGGTTCTCTTAACTTGAAGCTAAAACGTTAAAAAGATTGACTTTTAAAAAGAGGATGATAGCTAGGAAGACAGATAAAAAATCCACCTTGCTCGAGCACCCTTGTCATTAAATTGGGTGGTATAGGGCGCACTGACCTCCAAAAGAAGAGATCTACCACCAATCCCTCGCTAGTTTTTCAGCAAGGTACAACATGATCGATAGAGCCTGATATAGACATAAATTGCGTTATTTTTACTGGTAATAATTCGTAAGTGTTTGAATTCACATAATTTGTTATTATTATTTAATAATATTATATTATTGTTTATTATTCTTTAATTATTTCATTCCGGAAAATTTAACGGTAGAACCCTTAGTGGCCTGTACAAAGTTTTATGCTTTGAGCAAGATTATAATGATAATTAATTAAGCATTGTACGTAGCCTGTTTTAAGCCTGTTATCCTTATTTGGTATTTAAAATTTTCATTTACTTTATTTCCTTTTATTAATTTAGGTACTATTGTTAAATCTTTATTTTATGTTAAATTAAGATTTTTGTGTGTGTAAAAATTTTGAAATTTAATTTGAGATACTTTGAAAGACTGCAAATATTCGGTCAATATCCTAATATTAGAAAATTTATGTTTTAATTAATTTTACGAGTTCCTAAATACTTACATAATTTAAAATTTTGCAATGAAATTATTTGGGAATATATTAGAATGTTTTGTATTTCACTAATTTTTATTAACAAATATTACTTAATTTATTCATATTCTTTTTATTTAATTTTATTGCTGTAATTATTACCCACATAGTCTAGTATTTGGATAGAGAGAATTAATTTGAATTTTATAGTCACTGTAAATTCGAATGATGAAAAAATAATAGGTGTATGTTATAAGCTCATTCAAATATGTTGTATTGTACGTTGTAGAACATGAGATGGATAAAAACATAGATGAATATTATGAGTATATGTCAAAAGCGTAAGATACATTTATATGTATTAATAAACAAGAATACAATTCAGTAGTAAGCAATCATAGTGTTAAACAAATAGAAATATTTAAACCGTGGTGATCTTCTGAAATAAAATTATTGCAGACTTAATATTCATTTGAAACAATAAATTCAATCAAAAACACTACAATATTTGTTAGTTGATTATTGAGATAAAAAATACAAGCCTGAATTATTTTGGTTTGGTTAGTGCTGAACATGCCCATGTATTGTAGCAGACAATTGACATGCTTCCTGGATTGTTTGTCTTTTTTTTAAATATAAAAAAGGAAAAAATTAATTAAATATTTATTCTGTCACAGCTTGTAGGCTATCTCTTAGTCCTTTTTTTCTCTAAGTCATCACTTAACTTTTTTTACCGTAGAATCATAGACTAATCTATATTACTATTTACTTGACGCGCAATGTACCAATATTTCACCTTTATTACTAGTAGATGTAGCTGTTATTTCATTAAAGCTTTACTGTAATAACACGGTGGTTAGATGGATTTAATATCCGCTTGATTTTCGTCGATCGCCGGCGGCCAGTGGTGGGACCCCGTGTAAACATGGCCACGTTAAGCGCCGGCCACGCCAAGCCTCGTGGGTAATATCGGATGCGAGTGGGGCCACAACATTTTAACAAGCAGAAAAGATTTTAATGAATTTCATATTACTCAGTATGTGATTATTAATAATAATATACATCTCATTCAATACAAACTATAATAATTTATTTCATATGAACAGTTTTACGAACGTCATAATTTTTGCTTTAACTCTCATCTCGTAAATGTTCTTTATAATACTGGAGAAGAAACGACAAAAAAAACTGCACATATTTTCAATGATTGTAACTAATTATTAAAACTTAACAACAAATATTTATCAATCACTTTGTTTCGCATTGGAGACGTGTGGTTACGCTTTAGAGTTTACTAATTATGAGAAGAGGACTCTATCTTGAGGTAGGCTGCTAATAGATTGACATCAAATTATAATTCCGTTTAACCTTGTTGCTTGGTTTTATATTCGCTCTGGAAAATTCCGCGGGAAGAGATTCTTTTTCCGAAATGAAATTCCAAATATGACAAGAACCATCTACATTTGTTCAGTGGTTCTAGTGTTACACATGATCAGACAGATAGACAAAAATTCCAAAAAACGAAGTCTACTTACATTAAAAGTTCCAAAAAATATTCGATGTACATATTTGGCTCCATCAGAGTTTCATTATTAGTATTGAATAGGTATAATGTTAGGCGGGTACCTTAACAAAATATTCCCCGAAACATTGTGTTACGTGGCCATTATGTAGCGACTGATAATTCTTCTTTTATTACGTTCGGTACTGTAGCGTAACTTGTAACTAAATTGTAAAATAGCTTACTGATATTAGCAGATGATTTACAAGTAGTAGCATCATGCCTTTATCTATATATATATATACAGAGAATGTATGTATGTGTATGTATGTTCACCTAAAACTCGAGAAACGTTAGCCCAATTAATATGCAACTGCAAACATATAAAAGGCGACATGACCACTCCGACGAACATAGTTACGTTAGTACCGGATAGGTGGCGCTGGTGGCTATGATTTTTAACTTTTGAACTATAGGTCGAATTGATATGAAATTTTGTATATATGCATGTGGCAGCATTAAAACACAAAAAAAAAAACAAAATAAAACACTAACACTACAGACATTGTTTTCGCGTTGGTAAACCGACAAGTATATTTGTTTTTACTCAACATGGCAAAACATTGTATTTTTTCAGCACCGGGCACTAGGTACTTGTATAAAAATATGCATTAATTCCAAAAATACAATAAAATAGTGCGCTTTAACAGTTGGGCGATGTTTGTGAAATAATGAATAAAGTGAATAATAAGTCTACATTCTATACTGACTCCTAGATCACGATTGAGCAGATCACGTTTATTTTCAAAGAAAATTCTATACTATAAATTATGTCATTCTCATGTCAAAACTATAAAAAAATCCTTAAACTTACGCGTGTCATAGCGCGGGTGTATCTACGGAGTACCCAAAATGATATTCCATAACTTTTAATGGTGAGTTCTTTATATGTAAGTCACTTTTAATAATTATACGCAAGCTAATATTTAATGGTTACACCTGTAAGTGTCATTTTATAACCTTACGATGCCAATAGCGGTTCAGATTTCATGTCGGGAGCCGCGCTGGCTGTTGGTTCACTACATCAGTGTGTCAGCAACGTGATAAAATGAATTGGATGCGTGGTATTAAATTTCTTGCGATATATTGTTTTTTCGCAAATATTTCAATATTATTATATATTAAAAAAAATTAAATTATTAATTAATTTATTATCAATTCAATATTATTACTATTATTCAATATTTTATATTGAACTTAATACACGATAAACTGGTTTAAGCTCACAGAAACTAATGACTTTTTCATAAATAATAAAGTAAATAATAATAACACTCAGATTGTGTACTTTCATAAACGTTATTAAAATAAATTTTACCTAGCATCTATTCGCTACATCTGGCCTTCTGTATGCTTTAAGGACGGATTTTCTTCATTGTATGAATGTTATTATTGTCCTCACAGAAATACATTTTTTAAACCCAGAAAAATACTTTAATTGCACAAAATATCTTCGTGCTCAAAGAAATACGGTAAACAGTTACGAACTTTAATATAATGAAAAGGATTTAATCTGTGTGTTCAATATCAAGACTCTTTATTTTTTTTCTCTTGATGAATTGTTATTTTATCCATATTAGTTATTGAATAAAAGAAAAAAAATATTCAGTGATTATCGTCTTTTAACCAAAAAGAGAGTGAGTTTTAACTGACAATTTTGGTATTCTGTTGAAAGAATGTATGCGTATTTAAAAGATCATTAAAATTTTAAGATTGAAGACAATGCAAACGTTCTTTAGGTGTAATATCGCGAGCGGAACACACGTGAGTTTAATGGCCTGACGCACGGCATGAAGCGCGCGTGCACCGTTTTCAGTCAAAAACAACGCCATGCCACGACTAGGATAGTGTAGCCACAGCCTAACCGCCGCATAGTCTAGTTGCATAGCATACAGGACCCATAGAGACGATAACTACAAAACAATTATAAGTATTCTTAAAGAAAGAACCACTCAGTTTTATAAGTAAGGGTAGTCGATAAACGAGCAAATGGGTTATTTGATGAGAAGTAATTCCGGTCCTGTAACGTTAATAACACTAAGGACACGCGACCATTTTGCTAGGCAAGAAAGAAACAGAGAAACACTTTAATAATTCTCTTCTATCTTGTATTAATATTTTGTAGACCGCAATGAAATTAAATATACTTTATCACAATATACTATTCGACTAACTTAAAAAGATTTACACGTCCATGTGTATGAAATTAAGTCTCCGACCAAGCTGTCTGATTTGGTACATTTGAATATTAAACTAATTAATTTACATTGATATAAGTCGTAAAAATATTAAACAGTCTAGTCGCTTACATATTGTTTAATATTTGTTATATGCATGCATTGGACTGTTTTTGCATTATTTTCATAGCGTTTTTCTTTACATGTAAGTGATGCATTATTTTGATTTATTGGCGTCGCACTTTTTATATTAATTCGAATTGCTCTCAATATACATACTACCGACCTATTGCTAAGCCATGGGAAGCCAGTTCTTTTCTGTGCACCTTTTTCTGTTGAGTGGTACACGTTGCGGTTTTGCAACATGTTAATTTGTTATACAGATATGAACGTCATTCATATTGTAGGGGACTTCTCTCTTTTAGATTTAATAAAAGATTCGACCTTTGAGGATAGATATAATTTGTGTAAGTACATAGGCACAAATTGACACGGTACGTAAAACGCGTTCGCCGACGCCGTCGTCTTCATGAGTGAGTGGGGAGGGCAGCCTACACGCGCCCGCGCACCGCACCGGCCCCCGCGAGTGTCTATGCGTAGACACATATTTTAAGCACTAATTCAATATATATATATATATACACACACATATACATATATGTATGTATATTATAAAAACTAACAGAATATGAAAGCGGCTGCATTAAAAATTAATTTTAATTTTATTGACTTGCAAACTTTGAATGACGTGTATAAATTAAGATATTTTTGTCTAGTTCCCATAATAATACATATTAAATTGGTAGAATTATAATATTCACTAGACTTGGTGCAGACAAAAATTAATAAAAAAATAATATATTTTGAATGTTGTTTTATCGCTGCACATAAAATTTTAATAAGCTATGACGTTTAATAGGTATTATAAATAAGACAAATTTTATTGCTTATGATGCTGATAAAATAATAAAAGTGAATGTTTAAAATAAATGAATATAACATAAGGAAACTTAGTTAATATTTTTAAATTTATAAACGAATTATTACCATTATCTGCTGACAACTTATCTACTACAGATATTGCACTAGTACTAGTCATTTGGTTACATGTTACTAAAAGCTTACTTTCACTGCAAGTATATAGCACCATGACAATATCATACCAAGTATAATTTAAGTAAATACCTACCTATTACTTTTTTAATAATAACTTTTTAGGAAAACGTGTGCCGGTTGATAAATCAATTTCTGAAATAGTAAAAGTTGCTCTTAAAAGTTCTTTCTTATAGATCGATTAATAACTTTTGGGGGCAAGTATTTATTTTGTGATTGTCTCGGTTTTCAAGTCAATACTACTTTGCAACAATAAGTGTCACGCTTGGTCTGCTAGCTATAATCGATCGCGCGGTGCGTGTCAAATCGCGGATCGATGTGCAACTGCATAGTGTTTTTGTTCTATGCGGTGGGGGCGTGGCGGGAAAAGTTGCACATTATTTACGACGACCACGAACCCGATGCGGCGATAAGGCGCGTCGCAAACGCCGCGTCACGATCTCACTATCTTCCGATGCCGATATTGAGAATGTAATAATAGTATTAAACATCCTCGCCGTACATTTGGTGACTGCAAGGCTGCCCCAAAGACGTGGATTGTAATACAGTGTCATGGAATCCCTTAGCAAAGTAACATTTTATACAGCCAAGCTTCTAGCTCCAAGACACGATTTGCGTCACTACGCATCTAGAGAAGGGTACAGTTATTTCAATTCAATTAACATTTTCGCTATTTAAGAGGCAATGATTTTATTTAAGTTTTCTCAGATTAAGCGACAAACTTATATATTGTTATTGTTAGTTTCATTAAGTCTTTCAAGTTATTATAAATAGATTTTTAATTAAATTTCTCAAATAAATTAAGATACCGAAATATCTATGACTTCATCAATTACTGCTTGCTGAATTTACTTCCGGTTTTTATCAGAAGTCAATTACTAATCTTAGCAAATCTTAATCGAAATGCCATGTAAACACAGCCATGCTTTTGTAGTCGATTATATTTGTCCACGAAAAAAATATTTTTTACATATTGCAAAAAGTGAAAATGTATATATTTGTGACTTTCCATTTCTTATTAGCTGCTAAATTCTGTTATAAAAGACGTTTGAATTCAAAATGATATTTATGATTGAAATATAATAATAGAGCATAATTTTATGTTTTTAAACTTATCTCGAACATTACACATCTTAAATGTGAAGGGTACTCAAAATTTTAGATTTTACACACTAATATTATCGACCCGTAGCATAATTTAGGTAGGGACTCTGCTTGCCGAGTTACGGGTCCCGGGTTCGATTCCCAGTCGGAGCAGACATTCATGTAATCGGTCACATATTTGTATTCGGCTCGTCGGTACCTAGTTAATCCTAGTACGTTATATATATTTTTGAGCGTTTAAATGTATAAACGCGAATCGTGAGTACCCGTTACATTATACATGTGACAAAATTATCATTGTAAATAACAAAAGGCAATTTAACGTTCAGATCACGTCTGCTGGCCTGGTGTCCGAGAGCCGTGACGGAGCAAGGAATTGTATGCACTTCAGAAGCTTCTCAGAATTCCTAAGGGCCACCTCTAATAGTTAAAAAATATACTGTCTTAGAATTGTATTTGAGGGGCTACAATGTACGAGTATATCTCCCATAAAAGGAGAAGCCTTCTACGTGCGTGGCTTATAATTATTACGAATAACGGAACATTTTTTTTAATCCGTTAGTTTATTCGAATTTCTATCTTTCTTTCGGCTACATAACGACGTAAGTTAACGCAGTGCTTGAATGAGTTGCTAAGTTAATGGACATGACAAAAAATAACATGATATATATTTAGCCAAATTTTGTGCATACAATTTTTTTTACAGGGTCATGTTTTGTTGGTTAGTGTTAAACCAATTTAATTTTTTTTCTTTTTTTGCTGCTTGACTGTACATAGATAAAATTTAAAGGTTCCAGCACAGCTAGATAATGGAATCTTATAATAACCGATTTAGCTATTCCTTTAAAAATAATTGGGGATTGTGTCTCAATCCATTCATTAATTTTATTGAGATATGAAAGAAAATATTCAGTACATATGTGTGGTATTTATTTTATTTCGTTTTCAAAATTACTTATTTATTTTTCTAAATAATTGGCAAATAAAAATAAAATGATTTTAAGTTGAAAAAACTGTTAGTCATCGCTTTTAACTATAAGACGGCAGTTTGAAATCATGGAACTATAAATATTAACTTAAGATAAATTTGTGTGAGTAAGATGTAATGTACTTTTTGAGAAATTGAATATTTTTAGTCACATGCTAATTTGTGTTTAGAAACTTAAGTAATGACTTAGTTTTTAACAGTAGCTTTACGAATTCTAAGATGGAAAGTTTCATTTATATTTGTATCACCGTTTTTTTACAATATAAATAACTTTTAAAACTTGGAAGTCCTTTCGGGACTACCAGGGCAGGACTTACTAGGTCATGAGAACTCTTTTTCATAAATTATCACTACATCAGCGGCATCTATTTCTAACATAATCTGAACATATAACCTTTATAAAATTAGGTTACTTCGTCGCCGTTGTCTGCAGACTAAATTGCGTATGTGAAGCAGGTAGATGGCGCTTTATATTTGTGCCCATGTTTCACTACTATAAATTGAGTGAATTATATCGTATGAAAGTGTATATTTGGTATTGTGTGTGTGAAGATATTTCTAAATTTTAGATTGTAGCTTTTGATTAACATCTGTCATTATTTGTTTAATCAATATTTTTGCCTTTTTATTTGCACTTACGAGTACTACTGCAAAACACCAGTCTCATGTAATTTGGGAGACCCAGAACGAACTTCACTTCGCTGTTATTGAACTGTTCATGTATGAAACCTCACAAATATAGCGGCAATAATTCGTGAAATATACATTCTTTACATTAAAATTAATTTGAATTTCTCTACATAGACATTGCTTTAAATATTTTTCATTGGCTTTAGATTTTGATGGAAATATTTAAATATCAATGATGTGCTTTATGATTGATTATGAGGTTGACAAAAGTATATAGGATGAAAGGTCATAATATAACTTCATGCAGCAACAAAAACAGATCATAAATATAATATAAGTGAGTACGGAATCGACTTAACTGAACACTTCACAAACATATTTTGTTATAATTTCAGTACTATTCGCTATGGGATTTTCAATTTTATAAATATAAATATTTCTTAAATACATTACCTATGCATTTGGTGTGATTTTTACATTTATCCAGTGAGCAGTTTAACTGGCTATGTGGGTGGCAGTAATATATAAAGACGTCTGGCGATTTATTTGAATAAATTATATACTTAGTTAGGTTTAAAAAATTTGGCACAGTGCAGCGAAGGCGCCATCTGTTATGAAAACTGTAAGATGTCTTGCAGTAAGCGCTTCCACAGTTTTTTCTATATATAGCATTGTTTGAGAAGTCTTTGTTTATGAGTTTACTTTGCATTGTGTAAAAGTAAGTAAGTAAGGGTTGCTTGTAAATGTTCTAAGCAGTGCTGTAACAGTTTTGTTAACGAGGTCATCGACAGGTCTCTCCGAGGCGAGCTGCGCCTCGTCTGAAATTCGTCTGGTGTCTGTTACGTAACTGTCGCCGGCGGAGCCGATTGATCAACCCTAAATTAGTAGACGCGGGGTAACGCGGCACGCGGGGGGGCTTACGGCAAACTAGGTTGGCCGCGGAAGCACACTAACCCCTAGAAAACTAGGGGTGCGAAACTCCTCCCCCTTTTCTGGTCACGAGAGCACAGCGATTGGTCCGCTCGTACAACCGCTCGCCCCTCACCCAGATTACAATCGGTGGGGTGCGCTCATAGAAATAGTACCATGTGCTATTTTATGTATATAATATACATATAAGTATATAATGTATAGGAAACCCTTAAATCGTGACATTGAAAACACACTCTGCTATTCACTAGCCCTCAATGGGGAAGCATTAGAACATATAAACTGAGAATGTTATTCCCTTCTATTTACATAATTCATTACACAGGGTTTGTTAGTTTTTTGAAGGGGGACAGTTATTTTTATAATTTAATGCTACTTAATTTGATTACATAAACTACTTTTAAGTTAAGTGAAATTATTGATGAAGTAGTTTGACATAAATTCTTTGTACATTGCCATTGGCTTAAAACAATTTTATACAGGATGTACTGAACCGTCAAATCTCCTCGATTTGTAACAAAGAACAAGAAAGACTTCTCAAACAATGCTGCATATAGAAAAAACATCAAACAACATCTGGGGTCGGCGCAGTATGTATTTTCCTTCCATTCATCGCGCTTTCCTGTCATACTTATGTCTACTCCCACCTCATTCATATAACTCCTAATAGAATCCACCCACCGTTTCTTCAGTCATTCTCTGTCTCTCTGTATCCTCCACATTCATATTCATCGCTTTTTAGTCACATGGTTTTCATCCTTTCTCATCACATTCCCAAACCATTCCAAACTTCTACTTGTTACTTTATCTATTATAGACTTTAACACTATCCCCTTTATCATTCCTGATCCGTCTCAACATTCGCATCTCGGCAGAGTGAAGACGTTTTTCCTCACGCACTTTAACCGCCCAGCATTCCGAGTCGTACATGGTTACTGGTCTTATAATCGACTTGTAATTTTGCCTTTGACTATTCTTCATTATTTATAAGTACTATTTACTTTATTAGTCTAAAAAGGATATGTAGATACATTACCAATTCTTCGAAAGTTTTAACAAAACCAGGTGATGTGACTATGCAAAAGTTGATCCAAGTACGTAAACAGTTCTAAGTACAACTATTTCCTAAAACAACAAAGTGCAAATATTTTTTGCTTACACTGCTCTACTATAGGTTGCTTACTGGGTAAACCATATACATCTAAGCTGGAAATCGGAATATACATTTTTACGTCGTAATAAAAAGACGCCTCGTATTGAACATAATGATCGATTGAGTTAAACAATTTCAGGTGTCATCGGTTTTTGGATGGTAACGTGAAACAATATTAACTAGAAAAGTTACTTGAGTAGTAACATACACTATTGACCCTAGTTGTTATCGTTAAACAACACTCATTATATCGGAGGCTTTTGAACAGATGATCTTACGACACTGCTCCTTCCACCTGTTCGCACTGAAGTAGCGTAGGCGACCTTTGCCCTACGTTGTCAATCAAATAGTTGTATAATCAAATCAGGTGTTTGGAAGTCTATTTAAAAAAACCGTCCAACACTAAGAATTTTAATAGTGATTAATTAAGCAATTTAAGAGAGAGGGAGGTTCTATGCATGTATAGAAGTATATACCATCATACATTGTGCTTGCGGATTGTTGCAAAGTAAATTAATACTAATTTAATAACAATGAATTTCCGCAAAGCAACGCCTGATACTATCAATTATAAGGATTAGTAGTGAATTCATGCCTAATGCTACAAGCATTAGTTTTTGCACGTCTGTATGATAATATAATAATTATTCAAATATTACGGACTGACCTTCCTTAACTTACTTCGACAATTAAGGTTATGTTTGTTTTTTTGCAAGGATTTATGTGCTATTTTATGTTATATTTTAGAAACCGTGACTAAAATTTCGGATACTTAATCAAATAAAGGTAACTTTGGATACCTAATCTAGATTTGTATCAATTAATTTAACCGTTAATAAATGTATCTATTGCCTTATTATTTTAGCGGAATTTATTAATTTTTTTTTGTTTGTACCTTAATTCCTAATCCAAGGTTAAAAACGACATAACTATTAAACTTTGAATCCAAACCGATGTCTCCTACGCGATATGGATTCCGCTAAACAGGAGAAGAAGTTAGCAAGTGGTCCCTCGAGTGGGAGGATGGTGAGCTCTGTAACAACTAGTTTAACCAAAAAAACGCGGGTACACAGCATTCATCTTGACCGGCAATAGATCGTTGATACCTTTATACTTAGGTACGATCTGGTTGCCTTCTAGTTGTTTGAGTTTGTAGCATTGAAAACTGCGTTTAATGTTGATCTTATTTTTTAATATACCGACCATACCCACACGCACACACACTTTCACACATACATACATACATACATAAAGAAGACATTAGAAACAATCAGGATCCCAAAACAAACTTTTATAGGTCACATTAATTTTGTCCTAACTGAGAGTCAAATCCGGAACCCTTCGTGCACGCGGCTGATTGAGCCGTTGCTAAATTATAGGATCGCCTCTTTACGTCGTCTTTGGTATAAGAAGTCATTACTTATTTCAAGTTCATTTTAGACGACACGGTTGAGCCACACCGATTTGAACCTTAAATACAACCTAGATTTACAAGTAAATAATGCTCACTGTAACGGTTCGCTACAAATTAAATTAACACATTTCCTAGATGATTAGAGTTAGCCGAGTTCGTCCCGACAACATCGTTAAATAAACATTGTAATTATTTAAGGTGCTTTGCATTAGAAATCGAGAAGATTACAAAAAAGGTAAGCAACTTATAAGTAGTGACTGTATTCAAAATTAGCAATGCAGTATATTATTAACTGTATTAGCATTTGACTTATTTTGCTTTTTAATCTATTATATATGTATCATTTAAGGTATGTATGTAGTTTTACATTATGTAATTATGAGAGTTCTATGATTTAGTAACAATACAAGTAGGCATGGAAATCATATTTAATCCCTTATCTAAACGTCCGTACAGACTTATGTATTTTTATTTTTGGATTACGTACATAATCCAGTAACCCGCCCTGCATTCGCTTCGAGAAACATAATCCTTACGAATATTAAGAATATCTATGCGCAATTCATATTTATATCAAACGTTTTAAAAATATTTCATGGTTATAAACTTTGTATCCCGTATGAAATTTATATTCTGGTTTTTGCTGTTTGCGCAATATATTTTAATGATATACCAACGACAAGAGCGCCTTTAAATAATAGTGTCGAAATCATTTCCGCGCAGGTTTAAACTTACTTAGTAACAGCCCTGTGTTGTTTTAAAAGATGTGCTGAAGAGTTCTTTCGCCGTTTCTTATATCTTCACTATTATTTACACATAGACACATAATTTGGTGTTCATTTTTGTTCAAAACATAGATAATAAAAAGGGACTTCTATCCTGGAATTTTGGAAGGGCACCCACCTCATAGTCATTTATAATATTCTTATTGGTATGTTGCAAAGGTATAGTGGTATGTAGTTTTGGTTTATTTTATACTTATAGATTAATATGTTACTGAGTTTACTGTTATTGATTTCAGTTTTTAGAGGACCACGAAGTTCATTGGTCAGGTCAAATTTTACGAAGACCGACTGGTGTATCATATATATCTTAATTTGTACTTTTAATAGGGCAGCGGTGTAATTTCAATTATTTCTCAAGATTAAAGCACAACTGTTATTGATTAATGCTTATTACATTCAGCTAAAATGATATAGTGTAAACGTATCCGCGATGCATTCTTTATTTTAAATTAAATATGGAAGATGATAGAGTAACGGTGTGAAGGTCGATCTTTCCCACTACACATGAAGTTCAAATCCTGCACGCACTTTTAATTTCCGAAGATATAGAAATTACCGTTTAAAAACGACGACATAATCAACTACTTTTTTATAATAATAATTTTCTTAATATTTTAACTTATTGTAAGTCACTGTTGACTATAATGCCAATTGATGGTAAGTGACAATGTAGTCTTAGGTGGTAAAGCGCCTTAACTCAGACTCCTGTAATTGAATTAATTAGGTAATCTTGCTTTAGCTTAAGTTACCTCTCCAGTAGGAATATTCGCTCAGAAGATATACGTCTTAGGTCATAACATTATTGCATACGTACATAAGTACATAAACATTACATCCAAACATGAAACGATTTAATTCTTGTGTCATTTACTCATATAGTATTAAGCATTAGTATAAACTAAGGTATCTCTTTGTAATTTAGAAGATCTCGAGATAATGATAAAAGAAAATATTTATGATAATTCTATACTTCATATTTAAGTAAATTATTTTACAAATATCTAGTCACAAACATTGTGTAAAAAGTAAATTTTACTAAAAATAATCACTGCTTTTATTAAATTAGTTCTTTTTAAACAAATAGAGATTTTATTTCCTTGTAAGACTTTATGGACAAGAAGCTATGTAATTGTTTTATGCTCAGAAACAATAAAGTTGGAACTTCAGCGTATGGTACAACACTATCGAAGTAAAGTTTCAATATACAATTATGTTTGTTTGTTGTTTTGTTTTAAAGAAGTAAGATAGAAGAGTTTTGTTGTTGTGACATTTGAAAGTGTAACTAGCTAATCTGTTATATTATTTCGCATTTCAATACATTTTTATAAAGTCGATCTTGTAACTAACTCGCTATGTAATAAAATCTAAGAAGCTAAATTTCGCTACTCCTAGTTCTTGTATGATCATGAAATTAGGCAAGTGTGTGTATTAAATGACAATAAAACAATATCACTGAGCTGGTTTGTTGGTGGAGTTCAAACATGTACATGAGTACATGTTGGAACAAAGTGTGAATAATTACCTCATCCAAGTAACTATACTATATAGAGCTTGATACAGCAGCCGCCAACTTCGTCTGAATGAAACTCGCGACGGAAGACTTTCGTTTTCCATACGAGCGGCTCACATGTTCACAGCTTTGCATTTTGTTTCCCGCTTTTTCACTTATGACGTCATACGATTCAGGAGCGCAATTTCGAACTATATAAACGCTTAATTTCGAACTCGGTCGCGAAAACTTTTTTGGTTCAACATGTATATGGCTATAAATTTCGATATTAAGTATTTGCATGGTATTCTTATAAGCTTGTATTATATTATTATAATTTTGATTTGTTATAAACAAATTAAAGAATTACTGAAACTTGTAGTTCTTTCGTGGGTAGATGTGTAAAAATTATAATAAATTCCGTTATAATTGACGGAATTGTCATGCCACTAAATTAAAAACACGTCAAAAGTATTCTTACGAAGATAGATTATTATGAATTAGATGATTACTGTAAAGAAAGGACTATTTTCACATGAGTTTAATACAATATAGCCATAAATAGTTTTAAGTACTTTCTGTAACTGTGAGTAATAAAAAATCTCATTGGAGTTTCTTGCTGATTTTTCCTCTGGGACTACTCACGGTAGGAGTTTGTTGGAGCGATGACGTAGATTGACTGTCGAAAAGTGTTTGTATAAACTATTTTGTAATAAAAAAAATCATTCATTCATTCATCTTCCGTTACAGTATACTGATCAGGAACGGTCTAGATCGGTTTATCCATCGTTTGAGTGACCGCTAGTGGCAAAATTTCATGAGCAATTTTGTACTTTACAGGTCATTTATACTAATTAAGAGAGAAAGACGGCCAAGAGATTAATTGGTGACCCATATCTAGTCGAAACCAATTTGCAAAGTGGGGTTGTCAGCTTCTCTCTCGGAGAGAGTGCGCAGGAATTGTTCGAAATAATTCCCCCTTCGCCATTTCTCCATTGAACAACTTGACATACGGCAAGTATCCATCCTTACGTAGTGAACGTCCTGGCACATATACTGCAAAGGACAAGAATAGCTTACCCGCGTCGATATCGCGGGGAGCCGGAACATTATTGGGATGGACATCATTAGGGAGAGAAACATCACATGATTGAAGGTCACGGCATTGGGGAAACAACGCGAGGAGGAGGATATGTATTTTTAAGCTAACCATCGATCGCTATTAACTTTTTTATGTGTATGTATTTAAACACAGATTATTTTAACGCTTGTCAATACGAGTAGATAGAGGTGCACCACATCGCCGTTTATACTTAATTGAATTAATGTGTAAAAAATTCAGAGAATTATATAGGTATATATTTTTATTATGACTAAAAGTTTAGAAAAAATTCAAAATATCAGGTTCTCAAGATTTTTATTAAAATTAAAATTACGTGAGTTACCCATTGGAACTTTTATGCGACGCGTTAAAACTCAGCTTATAGGTAAAGAATATTGTAATATAGACGAATATATTAATGATAAGGATGCCTGGAAATAATAGTGTCGAAATCAGTTCCGCGCAGGTATAAACTTAGTTACTTAAGTTAATTACCAATTTTAAAAGATGTACTGAGGAGTTTCTTTCACCGTTTCTTCTCGTTAATGTTAAAGCACCTTTTCGAAACGGTAGTAGAAGCAAAAAATGACGTGCATAAGTGTATTTAGAGAATACCGATATGATTAAATGATTTTGAATTGGAATTTAGAATACTCATGTATTTTACAAATTTAATTTTATTACACTAGAATTTCCTTTCTGAATTTAATAATGTTAACTCCATTGATGTGTCCTGTGAATCATATTACTTTTTATGTTTAATCTTATGTTTAATCTGTACTGCCTATAGATTGCAGAGGAGACGAAACGGAACGTAGAAAGTAGACTAAAAAAACAATAATCGATAATCGACTATCTCTTGTAAATTCTATTTTCCTGTTAATTAGTATCAATAAATCGTTACCATGTAGAAGTTTGTGGTAAATCTAATAAATAAATATATATGTCTTATTAAACGCCCTTAAATTTTGGTCGCTTGGATCGTTAACTTTTAATTTTTTTTAATTTTGTTGGAGATATTCTTTATTTATAAAATTAAATGTTAAATTTTAAATAACAATTACAGTTTTTTAGCTAGGTCTGAAGGCTGGTACAATACGCTTACTTTCAAGCGTCACTGGCCTTGAGGCTCTTGTTGCAATCTTTTAGATGACTACTGCCGGGCGTGAATTTCTGCTCGTTGTTAAGGAGGCCTAGGATACTCCTCTGTGCGTCCTTAGTTTAAATGGAGGTCACGCCTTACGATTTTTAATTCAGTTATGGGAAGCATGCAGGTACTATATTTTAGTATTTTATGAAATAAATAGGATTACCGACTTATGAAATTATTAAACAAGTAATGCATTGGATAGAAAATGGATTCGTATAGTATTTTTAGGTGTTATAATTATCATTAAATATGATTAAATGTTTCCAAAAATTGGAGAATCGGAATTTTGTGATTGAGTAATAAAAAAGTTTTTTTTTGTTTAAAAAGATAAGAAGTAACCAATAGTAAACTTTAAAAACCCTATAGATAGAAGTAGCAATAAAGATAAAAAATATTTAATAGAATAAAAATTCGTCATTCATTTTAATATTTTCGTATTTTATATAGATGAAATTGTAGCTTCTCCCAGATATTAAAATTTAAGGAAATAAAAAGCAAATATTGAATATATTTTTTGACTTTTTCATTAATTTTTACATTTGAGTGTAGTATAGTTCATAACAGGAGTTGTTTATGAAATACATATTGATGATAGGCACCGTATCAAACTCTAATTGCGGAGTTTAAATGAACTACAGACGACAAAAATATCATTCAGTGAATTTTCTTTTATCCTATTTAGAAATACAGTACTATCCTCAGTTGGGTATTTTTTTAGGTATAAGAATAAAATAAAAGTACGTAAACGACAAACATTTCTAAATGTAACTTAGATGCCTGTGTTACGACTGTTTTATAAATATATTCATAATTACGAGAATTTTAGTGCGAGCACAACCCACCACCTCTCTTGGCTCTATCAACCTTTGTTTACGAACTGAATCTGTATCACGTATATTGATTCCCTTTGGTTCCCTGCAAGTCCTTAATCCTTTTATGACTCATCGCTTGTCATTAAATGTCACTACGCGTAGGCTGTGGGCAGCTTCACGACGTAGTTTGTTATATGCTGCAGTTGCAATTCCCATTTTCCTCTTTTAGATCCCTTATTACGCGCCCTAGACGAGCTTCTTTTCATATACACCATAATAGTAACAACCATAGTATCTGCTGTATCAATTGTATATTGATATCGGGCTTATTTAGTTTGTAAAACCTATCCAAGAGTATAAATACAATCGAACATCCTCTCTTCGGTCAGCCACCGAAGATGGCGAGACGTATCAATCAACCATACCGTATGGGTTAGATACAGGGATAAGTATCGAGTGTCATTATCATATAACAATTACACACACGACTTACGTTATAAGCAATTAATTTATAATATAATATGATAATTCTCCCAAAATGTTGCAATATCTAGGCGGTGATGTTCCTGCCGTCAGCAAATGTGATCAACCAGTGTAATTTCTTGCACGTTATACAAGAGTGTGCAAAGTACACCACAGATGGTTCGACCGAAATCCCTCTGAAGGAGCCTTATACTAGATTTTCGCAATACTCTCGTTGTGTAGTTTGACTATAAATTTATCTGTATTTATTTTATATTATTGGGTATATAAAAGAATTGAATATATTGTGTGTATGTAATATAATTATAACAATCTAATTAATATATTAATTTTTTTTAACCAAAATATAAACTGGCTGAAGAATGCAGTCTTCCTAGCGATCTCATCGCTGCAAACAACTTTTTGCTAACTTCAGTAATCTAATATACCCACCTCAATCTATACTTCGATCTATAGTTATACCCAGGTTTTATATACTAGGTTTTGTACACAAAAAGCTAGAGCAACTCCGTTAAATACTACTAGAAAAAGGATCGCCCAATCTACCCAATATATAAACCTTGAGCAGTCTGCCAAAATTAATTAGCTCAGGATTTACTTAACGATTTGCTGAGGTTTACAGCCCTCGATTTAAAGTTGCAATAGTACTGGGTAACTCATCTAGCGTTGCTTGAAAATAACTTTGCAAATCGTCTGTTCATAAATGATAGAGAAAAGACAAAGAAAATAAAATCGGGGATAGCACACCACCTTGTGTCACACCGGCAGTAGTAATTTTCTAATCAGATAATTTTATACGCTGCCGACGTCCAAGCAAGTCATTGCGAAACCAATTAATTGCGACCCGAGATATGTTAAAAGCAAGTAAAATTGGCAACAAAGTGTAGAAATCGATAGTGTTAAAGGCATTACTAAAATCTAACAATGCTAGCAAGGTGGCACCGTGGCTTTCTGCTTATCGATGCCCTCTCGAATGTCGTCAATAATTTTAAAAGCAGTTCTATGATACAATATAATTATGTTATAAGCCCTCAATCGGTTTTACACGATCATTATTCAATAATGACGTTGACCAACTGTTACATATTTATATATATATATATATTTAAGGTTTACTTTTATTTTAGGGAAATCTGATATAAGAGTGAATTTTCTTTTTATTTCAAAGTAATAACTTGTTTTATTTTGCTATTTGAAAGCGGCTAATTGATAATATAATCTACTAGATGAACATTAGATGCTTATCAATAGGTACTACTATATAAATCTGAAGTGTTTCTTTGTGTGTATATTCCACTTTTTATGTCGAATTTCATGATAAATATTCGTTTTATGATTCACTGACATCAATCATTTTAAAAAAAATTATCTGTCCTGTTATAACTCAAGAACGACTTGTCTCATATAAAACGGCTTGTGTTACATAGTAGATCCTGAGGCTATAAGTAAATGCATTTTGTACCAAATTGTCGTTTGTCCATAAATTTTTAATAAAATAGATCGATACATCACGCTATATACCACGAAATCATGTAATAAAGTAATTGCATCTTGAAATGTATTTAAGTAGCCCGGCGCCAGTTCAAAGGTGTACACATGTCTTTCTTTTGGGCTGTAATTCATCAGAGGCGATGGTCCAAGGACGGCGTTAAGCTGTTATCATTGAGTAGTTCCTCTGCTTGTTTTTTGATGATTGCAACTCATAGCCGTTCCACTGCATGGCTCAGGTCTGCTCTGACAATAAGAGAGTGGGAGCATGCTCAAATATGGTTCACCAGACTAACATACTTTTAAGATCATTATAGAAAAATTCATGTATACAAGTTTCTTCCCTATGTTTCTTTTGTTGAAGAAAAAAATTATAAGTTTCAGATAATAAAACATTTGAATTAAATCTGTGGTACTAGTGCCATTGCTTACGACACCATAGGCTATAAATGTGAAAAACAATAATAACAAGTATTAAATAAATGGTCGTCCTGAAGTCTTTACTAATTATATCTTTTAACAGTGATAATTTTTAATCACTTCGTATCTAGACAGATGGCAATAGGTTTCAAATTCGTTTAAGCAACTCAATGAATCATTCTTTGGTTAGGAAGCGTTCAATTTCCGATCGAACTATACGAGTGTAATGTGATTTGTTCAGCCACCTGTGAAAAAGGAATCCTAGCGTGGAGGTGAGCGACTTCAATTTTCTGTCATTTCAATAGATTCGCGTTTGATAAATGGACAGACAGGCACAAGAGTGACTATCAGAGTTTAGGTTTTTTTTTTCATCGGATACACAGAGCCCTGTTATAATTAAAAATTGGGATATCCAATCAAAAATAGAAACGTTACTTGAATTCACCATTAAAATAAATTGTTATAACTCGTATGTCCTGACTTGATTTGTCACAGTTGTTATCAGGTGAGTGGTGGTATAGAAGGGTATGTGGCAATTTTAGTATGATAGACTAAATTTTGGAAATGTACACACATTTACCAATAAAGTATTAGTAATCTGTTTTTGTAATCAATTTATCCAGCAGTTTTAATTATGTTATTGATACGATTCAACATTTTAGATACTTTTTATTATTATACAAACAATTAAATAGTTAGAATCATCAACGTTAAAATGAATGGGCTGGTATTTGGATATTTACAATATATTTTCACAAGATAGATACTTACTTATCTTATAAATTATTGTTTACATTCATAGCATTGGGTTTTTGTTGATTTTTACAGTTTGTCGGTCTACAGAGGCCACACCGAGACTAATCAATGGTACGCAATACGGGTAAGTGGCGTTCTCAAATTTCTATTACAACGCAAGCGAATTATCAAATAAGACTAGCACTACTTTATTTATCTTGTTAAAGTAGGATTATTTAATACAAGCAGCCCTCGATAGATAAAAAATAGCCCTGAGAAAACCTACGCCTTTCATTTACAAATATAACCTGCATTCAAAAAATTTATTGTTAATATTTTTTATCCGCTATTAAAAAAAAATTACCACAGTTTCATTGCTATCGTAATCGGCTTTCCCTGTTTTATGAAGTACAACCATATTTATTCATTGCATTAGCTGCAAGAAAATTGTCAAATGTTTCTTTTTCATAGAACGTCGATTTAGTTTTATTTCCTATTCCGAGGGAACTAGTCCATAACCTGAGATGAAAATTATTCTAGGCTGTGACCCATAATACAGATTAAAAAATGCCATGATCATATAAACTTGTTCATTGCTCTTTGCTTTTTACGTATCAGACGTACACAGACAGACAGACAAAAAAAAATAATGTTAATATCTTGGCCTCTTCATTGATAACAAAGCTTATCTTCATTAAAATATTGAAATTGTAAGACTAATAACATTCAATTACAAATAATATAAAACAATAATTTAATATTCCAGTAATTTGTAAATGACTAGATGCTGCAAAATATCGCATTCTGCTTCTGTTTCAGTGTGACCTAGTTATAATGTTCTTATGAGTGATATAGGGTTTTGCAAACTACAAATTCGAACATGGAAATTGAAAATAATATGTTTATATTGCATCAGTTGATAGTCATTCAACTAAATTCGATTAAAATATATGGAATTTAATTTTGAATTTCAAGAATTTCTTAGATTCATATCAAATAAAATACTTAATTATGAAACCTCCTCTCGAATATGAAACATTCGTTTATGACAATCTGATAACATTTCGGAATTTGCTGTAGTCTCTTATATCTCATAAAATTATACTTGAAGGGAATAGAAATTTTAATCGATTCATCTATTTCAAATCGTTTATATCCGTTCTGTTAAAAAAAAAACGCTCAACTGTTTAAAAACCCTGGTAATAGGATCCGTACAGTTTCGTTTAGAAATATTATTATTTTCACCTACTACAAATTCTTATCAACGGCATGGCTTAGCTGACCACCAAAAGACCACTCTTTGTAATTCATTATCAACAACATGTTGTTATTTTGCAAATTTTGAGAATATCGTTAATAACTATATTTGTATACATGTTTTAAAATATTTTGAAAATCGTTATTACGACGAGGATATTCAACATATAATAACTTTCCATGTCTCCGTGACTGTCTAGCCGTTTCTTTTCCCTGCGTTATACTTGTTAGCAAGTATATTTTTTAAGCGTGCACGAAATCCTCGTATTTTATTTAAAGAGAAATACCGAAACTGATATATTATTTGCATTTCGGAACGAAGTTAAGAGCGCGGCATGAGAGAAGTTTGTGTCAACCGTAAGTAATCGCTCGAGTTAAGTAACTTTGAGCGCGTTCGGCATTAGGAGATGGCAAAATATTCTTAAGCGCTTCTGTACTTTGGAGGGAACGTTAAGGCATCAATTGCGGTTGTTACCTTTAAACGTTAATTTGTATCAGAGACCTATGGGTGCTATGAAAACCTCTGACACTTGGAGTGGCCTTTAATCCTTCGATCACTTTATACTGCCCTGTAGTACACCACTCTCGGGGTTAAGCCATTATCATGGTTAAAAAAGAACAATATTGAGGTTATTATATTATCAATTTTCATGTCGTTCCGTAGCGTTTTGGGGTAAAAGGACTTTATGGAGAAAAGAAGAAACATAAATAATTCACATTCAGTTTTTTGGAGTGCGATATTTTATCACACAAAATAAAATGCTGTTTTTTTGAGGAAGTAGTATTCAGTCATATTAGTTATACTTATCATTATTTGTCGAAATTCTACAAAAATAATTTATTTACACAGACCTTTTGCAGTCCACATATGACGGCAACAAACACATTGCAATTTCAACGTAATGAAATTCATGTTTCTGTATTCATATAAGTATCATTGATCACTTATCTACATAACTTTTTTCGGAAAAGGGTTTTATCGTGGAGTAAAAATGGCGAAAGGAACTATGTATGTACGTGTGCTCCTAGATTGATTTGTACGGTACAGCATATAAAGAAAAACCAATTGTTTTCGATTATTTTTATTTCAAAATAAAATACTGCTCATAAAGTGAAAATTCGAATAGAAAACGAATTAATTGTAACGACAGTCAACTTTTTTAGATCATATTTCTGTTTGGTTGCGACTAATGAACAATATCGTACTCAAAAACTTCAAACATCAATATTAAATGCACGAAATTTTGAATTTTGAACCTTATTACGTAGGTCTAGAGACTGTTAAGGAGTTATCTAGAAAAATCCTAGACGTTTCGTGTAGAATGTAAATTAATTACGATATAGCTGCCCGTCTTCATTTTCTTGTAGCTGAAAATATAGCTTTTAATGTCAATAACTTGTTCTCGACTCAGACTCAGATTAGACTTAATGGACGTGCATATAAACTAGGTTACCGGTGGATGCGGTTGGGCGATTTGAAAATGATCTAACAAAAGAAGTAATTGCTTATATTATGAAGCTGTTTAGTCGCTTTTGAGAATTCACATTAATGCGTCTGGCGACCTACATTAATAATATTCACAGACTTAAACACTCAAAAATATAATTTAAGGGGGTCTACGAACGCATAGTCACAGTGAGTGGTCCTGATAAGTGCATAAAAGTAATCAAATGGACCATATATATTTTATGATTGTACTTAAAATTTAATTTGTGTCTGTTATATTTTATTAATTTAATGGAGCTTTGACATTTAGCATAAAAATATAAGTATTAAAAAATAAAATAATAATCAACGGTCACACACTTATCTTTGCACAAAATTTCCCCATGTTGCAGAGGCAGCATGGGCGTGCACAAACATCACAAACATTCAAAACCCGAGAACAAACATTTATTTGTCACTTAAATATAGTCATAATTAAGGATATTTTTAAGGAAGGATATTTAAGGATATTTTTATTTATCTGATATTTGTGATTCCTGATATAATATTATTTCGAATTTAACATCACTAAGCTATATTACATATTGAAATTTAATTGAGTGATATATTTTGCGTTTGAAAATCAAAGAAAGTTTGTCTCTATACAAACCTGACAGACCTATTGTTCAAAACTAAGGCTTTCAAATCAAATAGTTTTTTTACGTTGTCTCAGTCGCGACGTGGAGTTCGTTGACCGCTGAAGTTAGTCTGGCATGTGTTTATTAGTCTGTGCTATAGAAACAATTTGATAGATGTCACTAGCTTCCCGTATCTAACATAAAATTATGTTAATTCTAGTTAAGTAAATCCTAATGTAAAGTATATTTAAGCGCTATATATACCGAGCATTCGTTACGTGCAGTTTACGCTTTTTACGTTCAAATTTTTGAAAGGTTTCCTCAAAGTGTCGTTGACTTTAACTTTTTTAATCACCTTTTAAATAACAATCATTCGCAGACTGAGATCCGAGACTATGAGTCTGTTACAACGCAAGAGATTGTTATTTGTTATAAAGCGTGAGTTTCAATAGGACAATAACCTGAATTTACTTTTACTAGACTGCGTAGTCGAAATATTAGATGAATAATTTATAAGTATGTTTTTAATTTTAAATTTTTCAGTGTTGTGTCAAAACAGAAAAATTAATCCATCAATTTTTAGGATTTGCTGACTTTAGTCAAGTTCTTAGAGTATAGGTATTGAGGCCCATAGTCATTCAAGTGCAAGTTCAAACTCCTCAGTTTTGATCTTACAAGGGTACTGTGTATGCATAAATAAGTGCATTTACCCCAATGGCATGGTACAGATATCTTCCTCGGAATTGGCGGGGTCTAGGTGGTAGGTACTCCACCGCACAGGTGAAGAGGTCAGTGACAGTCTCGAACATCGCCAATTTTATATCGAACGGAGGCATCCGACGTCACTTAATAATAACTATCCAATGTTAACAATCGATTTCAACGACTTTATGTAATCTTCAGAAGTGTTCAAGAATTTTTACTATTGACGGTCGCCCAGCCTAATATCGTCCACACCAACAGTTGCTTAACTCTGACGATTACTTACAACTGATATTAATCGTCGGGTTATTAGTTGCTGGCCATAAGCGGCTTGGGTATCCATTTCGTGTCCGAATGAATTTGGTGTAAAAAAAAATCTGGTTTGAACATACTCGTATTAATTTTTTCCGAAAATTATTACATGAATGAGCAGAACTATATAATAATAATAATTCTTTATTTCAGGCAGACTAGCCAATATATTGGTAGTAACGTTAATTCTTATTTTTAGGTTTCAGTAAAATAAAATGCTGATAAAAACTTTACTTACTCATTAATACTAATACTATGGACAGGAGTGGGGGCCTCCACGTTTGTGCACTGTCAATGCCGCACCGTGCACATGTAGGTTTATACCTACAGTTATACAGTATATTGTTTTGCAGATTATTTAAAATTTTAAGAGAAAATGGAAAGCTGGCTCACTATGACATCTGAACGGTGTAGGCTAGTGTTTCGAAGTAAAAAACACGAAAAAAAATGCATAAAATATTTTTCAATTAATTTTGATATTACTGAAAGACATTCAGTATTATTTATTGAAAGACCAATCAAATACTCTAATATGCACATAGTTTTTTTGTTATTGAACCCGATATTCTAGATAAGGGAAAATCTTATAATTTTTATTTTTCGATGTACCAGAACAAATCAGTGTTAATCAACATTTTTAAGTAAACCGAGAGATGAAAAGTAAAAAAAAATTGTCCTTTAAAATATAATTTGTATTTAGCATTATTCAGTAGAATTAAATCAAGGAAATGTACATTACACAACGATAAAAACTATAAAATAGTAACGGAAGCAACCTGTATAACTTACCAATTTGTTTTTCAAGTTTTCTTGAACGTTTTCTATGGCTTTAGAATTACAGTAGTTGTATTGTGACTGGAGCTAAGGCCGATTGACATTTCAAGATAAAATTATTTTTATATGTATTAGCCGACACTTTTTGGTTAACAGTTGCTTTCAGAAGATTTGATAAGAACAGTAACAAATATAAAACTTTAAAATATATTCGAACAGAGAAGATGTAAACAGAAAGCTTTAGGATAACTGTACGTTACCACAAGTTTAGTTTATTTTCGAAAACCGTCAAGGAAATTATGAGGCCATATTTTACTTCCGCAGTGATAGAAAAGGACTATGTAGAACTTGAGTGAAAATTCACAGGAAATGTGTGTTACGACATGCAATGTACAAAACATTGTTTTGTAATTATATTTTCTTTCCGTAGTCATTTTACATTAAACATATCATTATGGCTCTGAAAAACGTATACTGCGGACCTGTACAGATTTTGAGCTGTGTGAAGAAGTTGATGTAATAGTGATCACATTCAGTTGATTTAATTGAAAAAAATACAACAATATCAAGCCTAATCAGAAGTAGGATTCAAGGTGACCTGAGAGGGCAAAATCCTGTCAATGCCTCCGTTCTTCGAAAAATATATCCTGTTAGTCAATTTTTTTTTTGTAAAAAGTCATACAGCAGACGGGTAAACTGATGATACGTGATCACTTACCATAGACGAATATAACACGAAGGTTAAACTTAGTCAGAGACCTAAAGACATCTGGGTGACCTGTGATACCCTGATTTATCCCCTTTCAGTTGCACTTTAATATCTTGAAACTATGTCAGTGGATCCGCTGCCTGGTTGTTCCAATAACCTTGACTTTATAAGACATCTCACTCTATAACTCATAACACTATAAATCAGGTCCGGATTTTCGTCGTTTATTTGGCAAGTTGTTCTACCAAGTGCAGAGTAAACGACAAAATTCCGGACCTCACCATTAAAACTTCCCATTCACTTATACAATATACCTATAATGTATTTATTAATAGCCTTATTTTGGAGGTATCTCATGTGCTTAACTAGTTTCAGCAAAAAAATAGTATAAATGCACGAGGCATAACCATTTTTAATGTCAGCCGAGGTCACTGGCTGCAGAAAAAACGGTGCCTAACACGCTAAGAAGTAGACAGCCCACAAAGAATAATTCCGTAACATCGTCGATGTCGGGCGATGCAGCGTTTGAACTGTGGCGTCTATTCTGAATTCCGCGAGTCTAACTTCGCTTTATCAGTTACAATGTATCGCAATTATAGAGTTTTTTTCATAGCTTTGATCGGTTCTAGATCATTCAGAAGTTTTCTTATGTTGCGTATTTCTGGGTTATATATATCGGTGTTCATAAACTATAAAATAGGTACATTTTTTAGTACTTTATACCATTTGTACTATAACATAAATGGTCTTTTATGTCTTAACTACCCTGCCACGCCCCGATATATATTAATCTAAATAATTTTATGATAATAAAAAATGAACTACACTGTACTTCCAGTTATAACTATTATTAATATCATTTTTCATTATTATAAACATTATCAGTCTAAGCAATTCTACATAATACGTACGAGTTGCCATACAATATAGAAGCTTGTAAATCGAACTATTACAGATAAACTTATTGACAAAACGTGCCGTTATTGTCGTTTACTTTATACATTTTTTTGTTTTATTTCCTTTCTAAAACCTATAATGGAATAGATAAACTCAGTTGAAGGAATAGAATTACTAGTCCATTGGCCTGAAGATTAAACATTCTTTAATATCTCTTGTCACTTTTTTTTGATATGCAGATACACTGCACTCATTCCTTACCTATCAATCTACCAATGAATATAACTACTTAATATGTGGCACGACGTGAAATTTTAGAGCTATCCAGTTTGCCTTTTACTAATTTGGCCTAGACGGTGTGGTCTAACGACTTTTTATTGATGAATTAATAATAAAACTTGACTGTGTTAAAGTGAGTTCTTAGATTTATCTGTAATTATATTTAGTTTTAAGTAGATTATTTGTAAAGATGCGTGAGGGATATGTTCCCAAAGGTCATTGCGACCAGGTGTTATCTACATTTTATGTAGTTTTTGTTCTTATTTTACTCTTTAATAGCCAGGAAAGTTATGGAATGGAAGTAGACTGTTATGGTGATATTATTAGGATCGATTACACACATCGAAATACGAGTACGTAATAAATAAACGTTTACACACACATGTCCAGCACTAGAATTTCCTGCGTCGTGTGTGACATGAACATATATAATATATATAAAATATAAAAACAACACAAACCAAGGTCGTAGATAAACCCTTATATGTTCACGACCGGGAAAAGCTGGAGAATGTCTTTGCTACGGCCGGAATATAAAACTGGAATCGTTTAAATAGCAGACAAAATCATAAGCAAAATGATTCATCAATCAGTTACCTTTATACATAAATTTTTTGGTGGGTCTGTTTATGATTTTGTAACTTTGGGCATCTTGATCGATTGAGGTCGATTCGTACAAAAACGTCTGTATTTAGTAGATACGAAGGTTCATGTACATAAGGAAGATAGACGACGCTGCTGTGTAGTTATTACAGTTGTCTCTATTTATAAATCGAAATAATTCATATTCACATGTATTGCAGAACAACGTCTGCTGGACTAGCTAGTTCACAATAATGTACGGTAATGTATAATTTGATATATTTTACTGATTTTTAAAGTGTTATTTCTTATCGTAATCTGCACTGCATTTGACGATGATAAGTATCTCATACAAAAATTGCTAATCAGAGTTATGCCTCCATTTTATTTTTTTAGTGTCACGAATTCGATAAAATCAAATGTACATCGTACAGAAGTGTATTTGTTGTACTTAAACTGTGACGCAAAATAGACAAGACCGGTGAATGTGTACGCAGATATCTCTACTCTCATTTGGTACAGAATATATAGATGTGACTTCGTTTAGTATACGTTTGAGACACGGGCAGCGAAAGTGTCCACACTACATACAATTTCTATACGTTTTAAGTCTTATATATCGTAATAACTTCATCTATCTAACAATTGTGAACTTAGTGTAAAAAAAATCTTTTAATCTTTCTATCCCCGTCAGTCTTGTCGTGTCGTATTAATAGCCATAATCTTGAATCGGCTTTGCATGAATACCCCCCAAATCAGCTATTTTCAAATTGTTAAGTTTTATAAAGTAAAAGGTAGATGTAGTAGAGATAATAGAATAGGTACATCACGGACTTTACTTTCTAAGTCTATGGACTGCAGTTAAATGACAAAATTCTTTTGTTTTATTTTAAGGTAGTGTTGATGTTGTGGTCAAATCGTAGAACAGACAATATCTTGGAACCGTTAACCATTGCATGAAGTGCCCACGTTTCATGAAATAACCAATTGTCGTTTGACAACATCTTAGAATTGGAAACGTTTAATGATGTTATCAATAACGTTTAATAATTTCATGATATTGTCAAATACATTATCATTACAATAACTTTAAAATCCACTGCCAGAGGCGCGGCGAGCACTTAATTTATTATTTCTGCGTGTAATTATTTGGGCGATTACATTTGAAGTAAAAAATTACATGAAATGTTATTTTTATGTAAACGTCACGTGTTTGAGATTCTCTCATACCTATGATTCCTGTCAGTGGCAGGGAAGAGGAACATCCATGGTGGTTTGAGCTGAATAGCTAAGGATTTCCCCACGAGGATAAACATTTCATATAATATTTAACCGATTTCGATCACCCAATAAAGTTTTACGTGATCTTTGTATAATAATAAAATAAACTTTAGAAATTAGTCCATTCCATGGCTAAGCAATTGTTATTGAGAAGATCGTTAAACGCTATACATTCAAAGATATTGTCTAACGACCACTGGTCATTTCATGAAACGTAATAATTTCATTAAATGATTGATAATATCACGATATTGTCATTATTTACTTATAAACTGCCACTTAATGTTCATCAATTGGTTCCAATCAATTAGCGGCTAAGTCCTGTGTATGGATCACCATGTGTTTGAGGAGACCTGCAGCATACTTCACCAAGATGCTTCAGTTGGTTAGTAGCCATTCCAATTGCGGGAAATACTATTTACCTAGTGACATCAAAGATAAGACACCAGACTGGAAGTTTAACGTACCTTCCAAGGCATGAAAACGCTCATGATTTTTTCCCACCCATTGATCCTACTGTTGTGTCCGCCTTCATAATTTCAGTTATTACTGACACTAATAGATTCGGTACTTCAACAAAATATAACTTTACTCATTGTGCAGGTACTTACTCTGTTCAATTTAAGTTACATAGATAAGTGACTCTAAAACCTAGTTGGAAGAGACCTAGGCTACCCAGCTAGGCTACCTAGGTTCCAGGGTTCGATTTCCGGCGGAGAAAGATATTTATGTAAGAGATAAATGTTCTCTTTGTTATGCCCTTCTATTTGTTATGGTCCGTCTTGCAATACACATGACAGACGACGCATTATTTTTAATTTATTTATGTTTTCTTAAGTTATTAGCATACGAAAATGTAACAAAAACTGATGGCGAGTCTTAAAAGATTTATGATGTTTAAATCTTTCTCGACCTTGGTTCTAGGCCAGCGAACATTATACAATAAATAAAATATTCACCTTTTTTTGGTTGCTCTAAAAGCTAATGTGCAATTTTTACGTTAGTAAAATTATGGGGAAGCATTAAATGTCAGTGGTATCTGACATAAAAAGTTTGACATTAATTATGCAACATCAATGTGTTAGCATTTTTATGTGCGTATTCGAATCGCCACAAAAATGTTTTCTGAAGGCTAAATGTTACCGTCGTATTCAAACTGATTTGTTGAATAGTGAAGAGATGTGTGTAGGATTCTTCTTTACATCCATACAACACAGAGATATTTCCCGGTGAATTCTAGAAGGAGGTTGGTGGGTACCTAATCAGGCGAATAAAGTATTCTACCACCACATATGAGCACCATCGGAAATAAAGTGGGTAGTGCAGATCTCGCGAACTACCAAGAAGTTTTTATTATTTATTAATCGATTTTGGTCATTCTTTTTTAATGTATAGGAGAGAATAATTGAATCGTGTTTATATATGAGTGGCCGTAACTCCGATTTTTATGAGCCGAATTAGTCCCCTTTAAATATGGAGAAACTCCTTAACGAATAGCAACATTATAACCGAGTTTGAAGATATTTACTGTGGCAACGTGAATATTACAAAACCAGTCATGTCGGGTCTTGGAAACAAAAAATGCAACTCCACAAAGGTAAGAATAATTGAACCGTATTTTGAGCTGTTGGCTTTTGATATCGGCTACATTGTAAAGATACAATGAAATATTTGCATCTAGAAGTCATCATCCCTTAATGCTGAACTTATGATGAAAACAACAACACCCTTTAATGATCAGAACTTAATGGATAACACTGATATTAGTTGATAGAAACTACTAAGTTGTATCTTGGGCAGACGTGGCGTTATAGTTAAGTTCAAGGTCTACTCATCTCGTTATATAACCATTTTATAATACCATATTTATAACGTAAGCGTGAAAAAAAAATTCTTTAAAAAAACGGTCTTCAACAAGTGAACCTACACAATTGTACTGAAAAGCAAAAATAAATTTAATATATTATTAAAATGCACTACATACTGAAATGTTTCAAGCCAGTGCTGAGCATGGAACTCAACAGTACTTATCGATTTTAACACATTTATTAATAACGGAATATAATACAAATAGAATAGTGCGATGTGGCGGGATTTACCCTACCACATTTACCAACTATCTATTTAGCTTCGCACAAATTTCAGTGCATATAATAATGTTTTATTCAAATTTATTTTCGCTTTTTGTACAATTTCTTAGTAACTTTTGTCATGTCGGTTTGATTTTTTTTTAAAGCTTTTCTCTGGAGTTTGCTCTACTTTGCAGCTCTGATCTTATCCCCTTTATTAATTTACAGTGATAAGTTTCTCTACATGTCTGATTTGTTATAAATTCGTGTAACAATGAACCTTGGTATTTATAATACGACCCTTCTTTCATAGCATGACTGAAGAAGACTCTACTTTAGTTTTGCTTAGTTTTCATTGTAGTCGCTGTTTATATTTCACACACAGATAATCACAGTAAAACGTAAATGATTGAATTAAACTTAAGACCCAAGCAAATGTGGTATACCGATAGTCATCGGCTATAGTCTCCTCTCCCAATGAGCACCTCTCATTAAGGCCATAGTCTGCCACACCGGTAAAGTGCGGGTTGGTAGACTTTATACCACTAATTTAAGTTGAATAAAATTGCTAAGTGTTATAAATCTGGCTGCTTAGTCAACACTCTCCTATCAAAATTTTACCAAGAGCTGTTTTAAACATGTTTCTTCAGCGCTGAAAAGTCTGATAACAAGCGAGTAAACCGTTGTGTTCCTGGTGCTCAACGTGCCAGTGATAGGTCTCGGTGTTGCAGATGTGCATAGACTGCTGTCGTCATTCACCATATAGATTAATCAATAGCATTTAAATATCTCTTACGTATATTCGGCGTAGCAATTATAGCGAAACATTTATTTAACTTAAAGCGAGGTGTTCCGAGTAGTGCCAAATAGAATCGAAGGAGCAAGCAAATTTGATAGTCCGAATATATTGCATAAGCTGTGTTAACAGTAAATAAACCCGGCGGTTGTGGCAAGTCACACGTCTCGGCAGTTCTTGGAAGCGAACGCGCTGACTGCGCTCACTGCGAGGTAGGGTTCTGAAGGTGAGCATGCCTGCGCCTCGCCACCCACCGATTCAAATCTTGGCACGTTTTACGGGATAATCCCGTGCAGTGCAAAATGGTGGTTTTCATTGTTTACCAACATTTGACAAAGAATTAAATCAGTAACTTCGAATTGGACATTGAATAAAATTGTAACTTCATTGTGATTATACCTTTAAGATAATTTGAAAAATCTAGAATGTAATGTTTGTAATACATCAGTAATCAATATCAATAAATATTGTACATATGATATTAGTATCGGTACGTTATCACATTAAGGTGAAACGGACTAGTAAGCGCAACACAATGAAATGTTTTTAGAATACTTGCCAAAAAAAGGTTCTGAACCATTTAATTGGATTTTTTTTATTATCAGGGATTGTGTGTAAAGTGTCAGGCAGTCCGTTATATGAAGGCACCAGAATAACGCTCAATAAGAAGACATAGTGAGACGCAAAGGCGTCTGATGTCAGCTTCCAACGCTATTATATAAAAACCACTACCGTTCTTCTATGAACATACTCATATTAATTGAGAAGAAATATACTCGACCCTAATCCGCACGGATAAATTTTATCTTGATATCATAAAGGGTTTCTAAGTAATTTGCGATGGAATTGGACAACTATGACACTAAAGTATCGCCTACCTTTAGTGTGATACTTAAAGACATGTTGATTGATTTATGATTGATGTTGTCTTTATCAAGTAGATTCTTGATTTTAATCACTCAAAGACACAAGGTCATACAGATGCACCATGACTTAACTCAGATGAACCAGGAGATCTAAGGATCTGATAATTTTTAAATAAAAATAATTTCCATAGTTCCAATCATGCACATAGTATGTTTATCGAAGCGAAGCGAGATGGGTTGTCAACTATTATTATAATTGTAAGTTACGTTGTAGTTATTGCTGTAGTTGCTAAGTATAAAAATATATCTATAATATTAATGAGAAGGTTTTCTTGATGATATGCTCGTTTCTTAATTAGTAACCCAACAAACGGAACACGAGATGATAAAAAAATAATAATAATGATGATAACGTCAAATTCGCTTATCCATCACCGCAACACTAGGGGTTATCAGGCAAGAAGCGTTATTGGTTAGTGGTTTCAAGAAGGAAAGTGGTAGCTATAAAGCATATAAAGAATGCTAGAATTTTACTTCCACTCAAACAGGACTAGTCATGTTCAAGATTTATCAGGGCGAAATTGTAACTTACTATGTCCGCCTATACTTCATTATTTTATATTATAACTAGCAGTCCCCTCAGACGTCGTTCAGGTTGAACAATTAATTTATATACATAATTATTGAAATGCTTATGTTTTTTGTCTTGATTAAACATCATAAGGTTTATTGATATTTTATGTGGCCTATAATCTGTGTAATCACTTCTTATCACTACATATCAATTTGCATTAAGATCGGTCGAGCCGTTCGTGAGCTATAAGGGGATATATAGACAAAAAAATTTTAAATGGCCAAATTGATGTCAGTGTCTATATTTCAGTCTTTTGAAATTTGACAAAAAAATGTAATGTTCAGACAGAGAGACACTACAGATTAATATAGTAGTATAGATGAAGAAACAAACTTGATATTTTAGATTTTTAAGTTCGCTTTATAATACTCTTCCTCGATAGTAGGTACTAAAGAAACAATGTTATACAAAAGGTAAATTACAGAAAGTATAGAAATTGAGTTAAGATATGTTCGTTACATTTATGTCTCCTACCTCTCCTAAGTCTATTTCTTCTTTCTTTGATACTCTATTTTCTACTGCTACACCATTTATCGATCATAGTCAGATCAAGCTACTAATGGCAATATGGTAATGATAACAAACAATAATAAGTTTTGCTTAGATATAATTAAGCTCATTTTTCATTAAACTGGTCTGCAAAAAATACTTTACGCACGGAAGAACACTAACAAAATATTTTTGGAAAAATTGAGCACTCACGCGATGATGAAGTCTTTATATTTGTGAGATATTTTCTTCAAATTGATTTGATAAATAACTTAGATGCAAGTATTTTTTATTACAACAACAACAACAACAACAAAATCCTCTTTTATATACACCAAAAGTAGTATATAGAAAGTTATTATATTACCTTTGGTTATCAGAAAAAGGTTTTAGAAAATAATACCAATGTATAACGTAAAGAGTATAGGGACTGAGTATTATTAAAAATAAACATATCACAATAATTTTTAATAAGAAGTATAAACATGTTGTTATGCATAGGAGAACCAATAAACATTCCTAAGAAAATTTACTTACTTGTTCTTCACTGACTTTGCGGGCTCATATCACGGGAATGGTACTTATTATTAAAAAAAAAATTGGAAGTATGTTATGAATTTTAGCCGCCGCATGAAGTTAGTAATTACGTTTCAGATCATATGTTGTGTAAAATGTTAGTTATTTAATTTATTATTTTGTTATTTGTGCTATTAAACAATTCCAAAGAAAGCACCACAATACTTGAATCAAAATAAATTTCAGAATAAACAAGATTAGCATATAATAACCTGTGTAACTAAGCCATGGACTCTGGTAATCAGTCATTCGTAAACAGGTTTTTGGGAACTAACGATCTTATTATTGATCATACAACGTTAAAGACATCTACAGACCATTCTCTTTAAAAGATCGGTCACAGGTGTATAGCTACTGTTGGAGACTGAAATGGAATGCCCCATTACTAAGCGTCACGTGCACCTTTGGTATATCCTAATATACCCAACGATACATTCGCAAATATTATTTCCATTCAAATGTAACGTATAACTTAGCTCAGTTATGCAAAAAACGAAACAATATTTGAATTTCGCGGACTACATCAAAGGAAATCATTCTAAAGTAAATAGTTTGAGATACGCCATAATCAGCAAATGTGGTACCACCTATGAAATCTACATTTAAAAATTAGATATTGTATTGAATACAAACTGTTAGCGCTTTTAAATAGATGTTATAATTTTTGAGCTTAATTATAATAACCCATGGATCGCTGAAATCCACAATTTTTCACATAGCCATCATTATCATAAAAATGTATTCTTCCATGCATTCAAAAGCATACAGACTAAGCTAGTCAATTAGTCGATAAATCGTCCCAGTGAGTATCATTAAATTAAAACCTTACCGAGAAACTTTGAAATGTAATTTTTGTTGATTAGATAAAAAGTGTCAAATTGTATTTTTAAATCAAGTCATGGTTCAGTTTAAAATAATTAATAATTTTAAAATGCGAATATTCAATTACTTGTTACACGCGAATAACATCGTTCAACTTTGAATGAGTACATTTACCTATAAATAGGAAACACAACACCAACCAACTGTTAGACATTGATGTAATATTCTCAGAATTGACAATTTGCTTGCACTAATAAAGTGAATTGATTTAGAGCAAAATGTCATATTTCGCGTCGTATGAAAGGTATAGTTTAATGATTCTTTTACCTACTTTGTTTACGATATATAGTCGTTCGTAGCTATGTGCAATTTCATGAGTATGCGTGTGTTTTAGTATCTTATTTTTATAGTCAACTGCTGACACAATTTGGCGTAGAGTTAGGTTTATTCCATTTATTTTACTATTAACACGACTCCTCCCAAAAACCTTTGGCCGTAACATCGGCTGGTTGGTCATACAAGTGGTTTGACGGTACGAAATTTGCATTTTCATCCAACTTTACCGTTTTACTCAATGCCCTTCAGTTTCAAAAAATATTATTAACAAAATTAAATGTCGATATTGTACTGTTGTGTGTCCTTCTGATGCAATGAATATCAACTTGATTCAGTTTGTGTTGTTCATTATTGAAAGGGGTGTGTATAGACCAGATCAAATCTTAGAAGTATTTAATATTCAGAATTAGTAGTAGTAGAGTAGGCCTTGTATATTATATTAAAAATAACAAGAATTCTTGTTATTACTCCCCCCAATCTCGTACTGGCAGAACAGGGTGTCTTAAAAGGCGACTGAAGCCAGCCTGCTTGATAGTAGGGCTTCGCACAAGGATTATATTATAAGTATTATTATTGAGTCATTAATATTATTGCTGGTATTATTATCTTTCCGTGAAGCCTACCTGCCTTTCTTTTTTAACTTCTTCTCATTTCCTGGCCGACAACGCATCAGTGATACCTTTGGTCTTGCTGAAGTCAATGAGCAACGGTGACCACTTACCATCCAGTGGCTCGTCTGCTCATTTGCCCGCTATTAACATAAAAAAAAAACCCAGAACATGTAGTTATATAAGTTAGTCATCCCTTACTCAAAGATTTCTTTTGACGTCAGAAAGGAAAGATTTCCCTTTCTGTTTGCCACTATTTGTACGAACGTTATATACGTATGTATTTGCACAAACTACTGAACCTGTTTTCACGGACGCGCTTCTAATTATTGTTCGAAAGTCTGAAATGTATAGAAAACTGAAAACATTACTAGGCATTATATAAATTTCGTGTTTGTCCCCTTTTTTTTGTTTTTTGGACAGTATACTATCCAGTATCATTTCGACGGTACTCGTACGTGATGGCTTGCATTTTGCCTGCCTGACCAACTACCTCCTTTTCTAGAGTAAACTTTGAAATATTTTTACGTGTCTCTACTGCAGTAATAAACGAGTCCCTACTTCGATGTTGGCCTGTAACGCTTCAATGATGCCTTTGTTGGTACGGACGTTGCTTGGGCGATGGTCCCCACATGCCATTAGGTATTGACTTTAATAACTTTGGTACTTGA
>PDGT01000007.1:1755983-1772379 GCA_003671415.1 Megathymus violae
GTGCAGCGGGGCGGTGCAACGCGCGCCGCCGTCCCGGCCGTCGGGCAGACAGTAGGACGGCGACGCCACTGTGAGTCGGTGACCACGGCGCGAAGAGCGCGCTCGCCGCACCGTGACATGTAGCGCGGCCGCCGCGCCGCAGCCCCGCGACCACACCGCCGGTGGCGGCGCACCGATGCGCCTGCCGTCCGGCCCGACGCCCGCGCCGCAAAACGTTTCCCATCCTCACGACCAGTGTCGCTTTCACTGTTACACCTGAAGCGAACCCTTCGACCCGTCTGTATCGACGATCTTCGTCGGATGGAACCCGGAGTGCGCCGATTCGCATCAAGGTTAGACAAATATTTGAATGTGAGTGTTTGTGCGCCGCCTGCCACCGATCCTGAGCGCCCCAGCGCACCCTTGTGCTTCAGCCGTACGCGCACCCCACGCTACACCGTAATCACATAGGTAGGTTCCAAGAACAGGAGCAAACTTAGTGACTCATTTGGAAAACCACGTATAGGTAGGTTTTGTAATTGATAATAATCAGATTGGGTGAATTTTATTACGTATCTTCAATACTAACTATACTACGAATGTGTCTTGTAAAATCAATACGGACGTTTTTCGCAAAAAAATTAATTGAGAGTTCTTGAATACTTAAATGAAAGTAAAAATTACGAAGATTAATTCTCCCAAATGTACCTACTAGTTCGTGATCTATCAAAGATTATTATTATTGCTACTATTTAAGCTCAATATTGTAATAAATAATAAATTGGCATAAGAATCAGAGCTAATTGATCTGTAAAAGTAATCCGATGTCATGCGTTCAAATCTACGCATGAGTCAGGAAAAGCCCGCTGAAAACAGCTTACGGGCGGAATGTTTTCATACATTTATTTGGCTTGTACACATGTTAACGGTTGCCACAGTTGCATATGTATGCTAGTATTAACACTTTACTATCAATACGTTATGCAAGTATTGTATTATAGAAACCGTAAACAGTTACATTACTATTGTAAGTTGTTATAAAAAATTGGCGTGCGAATATCAAGTCATGTTTCATGAAAATAACGGTGTGAGACAAAGCTCATTTGATGCACAAATACGTGCTAAAAGTAATTTAATACTGTTTTCCGTGATGTTGTAGAGTTAATACTTTAGTAAAGGTATAATGTTGCAAGTGTACCTACATAGTTTCCTTCAGCGTATATTTCTACGAGAGAGATACACCACCTTAACAATCTTTTCCTGCTGAATATGTCACGCGTTAGAATAGCATTGTCGTATCAGGCTTTGTTGAGCGCGCTTGCGATTAATAAACCTTTGTTTTCACGATTTTTTCCTATATTTTCAGAGGAAATGTTTAATTTCTCGGGTGAATTTTACCAGAAACAAAATTGATTCTGCCGCTGCCATCGTTGTCGATGACTTTCTTGTTAGAGTTCTTATTCTTCACGGACAAAAATACTTCTCTAATTTCAAGTTTAAAGTTTAGGCCTGTGGTTTACAGAAGCCAATTAACCAGAAGGGCTGCACGCCCATTTAATAACTTGATAAAAAGTTATTACTTGTAACTGTATATATATATATATATGTAGTTAGCATATAACTTTTTTATGATTCAATATACAATTTTATTTAAATTTATTAAGTTATTTTAAAAGTACATATTTATCATTTTTTTTTATTCAAATAATCATGGATCTCTACATGCGTGTGCATTAAGGATGAAGCATATGTAACATTTAACAAATGTTACAAAAAAGTTGTAACACTAATTTTTAAATTAATTTTAAACTATCGTTGAAGCTATTGATTGATAGCTATGTATGGCCACGTGTGGTAATTATCTATTCTCCTCCAAGTACACTTGCTTTTTCTCTTTTATAGAGAATTCCATCTATTACACACCTAGACTTCAAATTGATATTTCTTTTGGTGTATTTATAGTTCTATTAACCATCGTAATAACGTAACAATATATTTTATATTCTAATGAGCGGCCGCAATCGTTAGAAGATAGTCTTATAGTTATGCTTGGAACAGTTCAAGAAGATCTATATTTATAAATTTGTGATACGGTATGTGACAATCGTTTTTGCTATACTTAATAAATAAAAGGAAATTGTCTCTTTACATTGCCTGCCTTACCTTTTATCAGGGAATATTTGGATGGAATCGGATAACTAGAAACTCCTATTCTTTTACTTATAGAAAAGCTTATTGATATCCTTATATCTGCTATATATATATATATATATATATATATATATATGATATATCCTTAAATCTGCTGTAAATTGACAAACACTGAATTAACGTTATCAATATATCTACATAATCACACTTTGTTTATTGTCAAATACTTATAATTACATGTTAATTATTGATATTTTTAAACCCGTCACCTAACAGGCATACAGTGGACAAACACAAATAAATATGGTGAAAACCTCATTATAACTACAACTAAAAAATTTACTTCATTAACTTTTTATTACTTTTACTATTTACTTGGATAAGAATTTCTTCCTTAACCATCTGAAATTTTTTACCAATATTTTCAGCAGATCTGTCATCATGAAATATACGTAGTCAGTTGAATACTATAAATCTTCTGCATACTAGAAGAATTGTAGATTGAGTAATTGTAGATTGAAATCCTTGCCGTTGTTAGTTGTTTTAAGCTCTGCTGTACCAGTGCTACGCATTGTATCAACTTCCTGGGCGATAATTATATAGATTACTGTGAATAAATTGTTATTAAGATATTAGAGAGAAGGTAATTAAAGTTAATTTATAAACAATAATAACATTTTCCCATGGTTCATATTTTTAAGAATGCACGACCGAATAATTAACCTTCCACAACCTTCCGCACACTGCACACAGTTTTTTTACTAATTATAAGTCAATGCTTAAATATAAATCCATCTAATAGTAAGTGGCGACACAATTCAAATACTTACAAAGATGGCAAAGGAAACTAACTTAAAAAAGCGTATCGATGCGAATTGTTGCATGCAGATGATCTTAAGCAAGCTTCTTATGGTGAAGGCTGTGTCAGATGAGTTCACGAATTACCACCCGAAAACTCGCACTGGTATAGGTACATTGGAATGGGTACATCTTCGGTGGTAACGGATACGGATATATAGTGATGTCCGCCGCGAGTCGGTAAGTTTAAAGTTACGGTTCGAGTTCTCTGTGGTTCACATGACTAAATGGTGAATAGACACAGACCAACATGCACTGCCGGTGTCTAGATGCGTTACGTAGCTATCCGTGGCCTTTGACCATTCATTGGGACTCACGTTAAATTTATACGTTACTTTTCATCTCACGACAACAGTCATTTGTATCATATTGAAAAAAAAAAATTACATTAATCTAATATTTACGAAGCAGTTTTACCTTTTACATTGCAGTAAATGTTTCTTAAAATAGTCTGTACTCATTATGAAGATATTGTAATTATCCGATGGTAATTTTTATTAGTATATAATAATAATGGGTTATACCTTTTTATTATTAGGCACCATTTTCAGTATAAAATTAATAAAATTAATATTTATTGGTCACCATTTTCAGTATAAAAATTGTTTTTACAGTATAAATCCAGTGCACTGAAGTACACTAAACAATAATATATTTATTTACATGCACGTTACGTTATGGTTGTCTGGTATTAAATGGCAGGGTTATTTTAGGAGGATAGTTTCATATCAAACATGTATAATCTTAATACTCGTATTATTTGTATTTTCAAAGTAGTAAATTTCTAAAGACTCAGGTGAATCCTTTTGGACTAAGCGGCGTGCCAGAATTGCCTGCCAACTAACATTTTTATGTCAATAGCCATCGAAAGCAGACGGGCCACTTGATAGTAAGCGGTCACCGTCGTCTACAGACATCCGTAACAACAAAGGTATTGCCGATATATTGATGGCCAAGAAGGAAGTGGGAAACCGATTTTACTGGCTCTCGATATTGCAACAGAAACGCGACGAAAACATTTAGTAGTTGATTCTAGAAAAAAGGTGGTAATTAGGCAGGAAACTAAAGAAGCCTATCACTGTGCAGAGTAGTAGCATTGGAGTTAAACTGTGCGGTAGAGAGTAAAAGCCACTTCTAACAGATGACGACGGTGCACGAGAACAAAATGTTGCCTTATTTCTTTTTTTTTTATTGATATATACCTTTACATCCCACTCACATACCAATGTATAGTTTACTTGACGGCAGAAATAGCACTACAAACTATCAACTCCATTAACAATTTTAAATAAATACTAGACGCCATGGCCTCGGTTTTTGAACGTAAGATGATTGAGTCCTAGCGTAATTACGTGCCATCGTCTCGATTATTTGTAACTAATAAATTGTGTGATTAAGATTAATTAGATCATGTCAAAAACTACCAGACGCACCGACGTCAAATCAATAAAAATAGTATTTTAACGATAATATTCAAAATTGAATTACCTTAAAATTGTATTTGTGGACATTTATTATGCTTTAAAGGGAGATAATACAAATGTTAATGTGTTTTACATAGCGCAATTCCGTTGAGCAAAAGTCTACATTATAAACTTTTGCTTAAAAATTCCATCCTTAAACTGTTATCTGTAATTATATACAATAACACTGTTACAGTGGCGTTATAGTTACAATTTTTTATTTGTCTAGACTGGCCAGAATAACATATTAGCTACGGCTGGAGAGATGAGGTCATAATTATTTATGAATTAATTATATTGAAGAAGTTTGTAGATAAAATAAATTGAATTAGTAAAATAGTTCTCGTCGATACTTTTAGATTTGGTAAGTTATTTGATCAGTCTGTACTTGTTAAAAATTATAGTTATTGTCTTTTTTTTTGTTAATCGCCGACAAACGAGCAGACTAGCCACCTGATCGTAAGTGGTCACTGTCGCCCATGGACACCAGCAAGACCAAAGGTATCACCGATGCGTTGTCGGCCAGGAAATGAAAAGAAGGTAAGAAATAAAGTCTTAAAGTCTTAAAGAAAGTCTTAAATTTAAAATTTTAGTTTTTCTTTTAATACATGGACCGGTTATTTTGGAAGTGGTGCAAATCCATTCTCTCGTTTCAAGAAAATTAAAAATTAACATATTTGTTAATTTAAAAATGTAGGCAAATTATATACAGTCTGGCAATGTTTCTACTGTTTCATCAATATGTAATTTGGTTATATAAATCTGTTTTAGGCGTGTTGGACTAAACTAATGTATATTTACGGGCTGCAAATGAACTTACACCACTTTCAAAATTAGACAATTGTAAAACTCGTTTATTTTCAATTTTGAAAAGTCAAATAACACTTCAAATATACTTCATATTCATCCAATTTTGTTTACAAATAAATAGAATAGATAGAATAGAATAGATATAAAATAAATAGAAGTTGTATTTTTAATTTAATGTATATAAGGTAAAAACTGCTTGATATCTTTATATTTTTCATAAGTAATAGGCCTGGAATTTTGGTACAAAGGTACATCTTGCTCTATTTCTGTGTGAATTTATTTAAAATTAAATAAAATAAATATTTTCAAATGCCAAAAAAAATTGATTTACCATTTGCTCTTGCCTATATCACTTTCTGATGTTAATAAAAAAATATCCATTTTAGGAAATAAAAAAGAATAAGGAACCTTAACTAGTAACTCTTGACACGAAATATAAAACAAATGTAAAATAACAAGCTACCGATCGGTAACCATTTGTTATGCCACCTACCTCTGTCAATTGGACTTGCACCATTTTCATAATCGATGATTGTGCAATGTTATATACCGACCAATTTTGAATTGTATGGATTAAAAAAAAAAATTGAACAAGAACTAGATATACATAAAAATTACATTAACTTAAGCAGGAATTACATGATATCTCTTTCATTTTTCAAAAATGGACTTATACCACTTTCAAAATAAACGGTTCATCATAGAAAAATTACTGCGCAATGCGATAAAAAATTCTATATTTTATAAGAATTTTCAATTGGTTGTGTGACCTAAGCGCATTTTCGGTTTTTAATAACTAGTTATATACATACTACACAGATATCACATACACAAGATGTATACGGAAAATAAAAAATGTTGTTAATATCTTTTTTTCCATACTGTTAATGACGAGTGTCTTAAAGAAATCGCTATTCATTTACAATAGTTCTTGTGTATATTACATTACAAACGCTTAATTTTAAAATTACATCCGTAATCTTTACTCACTAAAAATACTGAGTAGTAAACATTTTTGTAAAATTATTATATATGCGACGCACTAAATATTTTTCAATCGTCTAAGTCAAGGATTACCAAACTATTTTTGGCAAGAGACCCCTTTTCTAAAATGAAGTGATACCTCAGACCCCCATAGCCAAATCATTTAAAAATCAATTCTAAAACTAAAAAATGCTCAAAAAAGCATGTAACGTTACTAGCGGTCGATTTTTAGACCTCGTCGACCCCCAAAATCAGTTTTCGTTTATGTTGGACCCTAGGGAAACCAATTTCGACCCCCAGGGCTCGATATCGACCACTTTGGGAACCCCTTAGCTAAGGTATAATAGCCTCATAACCTTGAATCGAAATCAACCTTCCTCACTCGTGTACCCTATTGTATAACGGATGGGGTTATAACTCTAAATCCATTTTTTTGGAAGTCTAGGATCTGTACAACCCAATTTAATTTCAAGAGTACTCGTGCAGGTGTTAGGGTTCTTTGTGGGCCTGCTACCTCCTTCTTAAATTCAACCGTGAAATGTTTTTAACGTGGTTCAGGTGCAGTGTCGGAGTAAAAAATGGGTGTTACTTAAAAATAAACGGTCAAGTGTTTGTTAGGTCACGTGCAGTGAAGTCCCTAGGTGGGATTGATAACGGAATTATTTCGAGTATATCGGCAGTAATATTAAGTTTCAGCGCTTAAAAAGCAAAATTTACTAAGCGATAGTTTTATTGTTATCGAGTTAAATACATCTTTGAAATCGAGAAAAAGCCCTGGTCCATTGCTCTTTTGTTTCTGTAATCGTTTTTAAAGTTGCTTAGTAGTTTTATTTATTTGACGATTTTATTTAATTTGCGGCAATTGAAACTTCCAAACACGGAAGCGTTCAAAAAATGTTACCTCTAGCGGTCAACCATCCTACTACAGGCCAAGCTCATAGTGCTCAACTCGCTTGATCACTTACGACACAAGCCGTCGGGCTATGAGCGATTCATCTGTAATTAATGCACGACGAGAAACTTTTGTACCCATTATTCTTCTCTGTTAAAAAAAAAATGTTATAATTTTGCGTGTTTAATGATAATTTTTATCGTAACAGTCATCGATACAACCTTTACTGTATAATATAAATTTCTTTATTTACGAGTATATATTATTACGTGAAGAGAAAAACTTTGTACTCCTTTTTGTCCTCCGTTTCTCAGCCGATTTCCATTGATTTTTTTAATGGTAACAATTAAACTTGTTTAATTGCTGGCAATTGACGAACTTAAGTGTTACAGTTATATTTATTTTGGAACAGAGTAATTATATTACTTGTAATTATTATAGTCTAATTTCGACCACGAGGCTAAAAGTAGCGTTTATTTAATTAAGATCTTGTTTATTTATCTAAGTTGAGGTTAGCTGCTATTGGAAAATTTTAACTGCATTCGACATACACTACAATTATTTAATAAATTCCCGACTTTACTTTAACTTTCACGTTACAATTAAGTTTCCTTAGTGATTAATATAAAAGTTAATACTGAATAAGTAACTGTTATTATTTGCGGGTTTTTTTTTCCTTTTTGTTCCAATCCATTATTTAAAATATAATTAAATTGACAAAAGTGGATGAACATTGCCTACGTATAATAGTCCGGCTGGAAATTCTTGTAGTTGAGTTCTATGTGGCTACAAGAAATACCCGTACCGCAAATATCAAAATTTTAGTCGACTACATGTAGAAAAAATATTCAATGGAAAAACGATGGTTAACGGACTTTCTCACGTAAAAATATGAGCGTAGGCAAAAGAACAACACATTTGTTGTGAATGTATCTGTTATAAAACGTTTTTAGTGTGCAATTACCTAATAAAACCATTAAAACCCCATATTTTTTCCTAATATTATAACTGTTGCAACGCATAATATTAGATTACAATGTATATGATTCAAAAAAGGACAATTAAATAAACGTTGATCGAGACGGCTGTTCACGTGCAGGGTCCTTGGCGGTCGTCCGTAGATGCGACGTGGTCGGTATCGTCCAAACGGTGAGTTACAAGATATGGACCCACCCTATTAATAAAACAACACGTTGTTTTACTAATTGACCACTCACTCGTTATCGTTGTAGCGTGGTTACAACTAACTTAACGAAATTTTGATTGTCAAATATTCCTTTCCATTACGAAGAATGATTTAAAGTGCCGCCGTGCCCAACAGTAGTTAAAAGTCAATGTATTCTCTCCTTTCCTTTTTTTTTTACTTCTACTGTCGACCGGATAAAAACACACGAGAATAATTCGTTTTCGGAAGCAAAAACAAGCCAGAGTTTTTACAATCACAATTTATTTTTTCATTCCTTTTCGTAATCCGTTCATTAACTTTAGATTTTATATTGACTACGTCTATTGATGAAGAGTTGGACTGCATAGGCTTTGAATGCGCTGTATTAAATGAAATATCAATACGCAAGTCATAGAGTGGAATTGCTGTGGTTTGAATTAATCCAAGTCAATTTGTATACATGTGTAATCTATCTATATATAGATACTTGTACTGCTGTTAAAGAATTTTTGTAACTAACAAAATAGACTTCTTTCAGTTCTGTTCAAGGATTTCAAAACTTAGTGAACTTATAAAAAATTGACAAACCAAATGATTTTGCATAATTCTTGTAATAATTACTAATAATTTAATTATTCCATACGCCGAAATGTTATTCATAAATAATTATGCCGTTATTGCTGAAATTTGCGAAAATAAACATGATATTAAAGATGTTTTTTTTTATGTGAAAAAACGCAATAAATTTTATTGCTATAATATCTATTAAAAGAGTAAAAGTACACCATATTACTATGTCAATTTATAGTTATAATTTTTATACTAAAATTAATAAAATATATTGTATTTATTAATATATATTTTCATAAAATTTTATAATAAAAACTGCATTTACAACAATACTTATTTTTTTTAGGATGATTGAGATTGATTGAGATGAAGTGTGTTTCTTGAATACCAACTAGTCAGACCACGTTGTCATCTGAATCTTGATATTCAAACTTGAAATGTTATACCTAGTACAAGTCTTTCATTTTCAAAGTGGTAACGTATTGTTTTTTTTGTATTGCAGTAATAAACACATCACCCACCCCCATTACTGACATAATTATATTTAGCTCTATCCATCTTCGAAAAATAATTGTAGAATCCAGCTCAGACATGCTGCATACATCCTCCTTCCAGAAATACTGAAGAAGTATGCGGCGATCCGTAGATGTCGAGGCTCAGACTGGTTGGTTGGTCGCCAATAAGTAGGTCTATATCCAGTAGTGGACCTCCAAAATCGCGTGGATGAACAGATACACATTTAACTTTCCATGTTTTTTTTACTTTTTTGCCCAATAATCATTCATCGCATACTGCAATCTAATATAAAGATATTTAGTATTTTGACTCAAAACGTGTATTCAACCCAATAACATTGCAAAAATTAGGTAAGAAACAGAAGTGTTGATTCCTATTTACGCGATTTTAATTTGAAATTTTATAAAATGTAAAGAATAAAAACATTCATTTATAATAACATACACTTTCAGCTATAATAGAAAAGTTCTTACACTGAAATAACAATTTGAAGTCCAATTTGCAAGTTAAAACTGTAAATGTAATCAATAATCTGTGGTTAATTTTCTATAATAATCAGTATAGGTGTATCGAACTATAAACTGAATAAATAATGATTATTCAAAACCCGGTTTCTTGGTGGCGTTCGAAACTATAGATGATGGCGAATGACCATACGCGTTAGTTTATTCCATGTGAGTTTTAATGCTATCTTGTTTGTTTCATAAAATGTTAAAATTTGACAACTGTTCACGTTACGCACATATAATTACGCACTTTAAATCTCATTTTTCAAGTTTACAAAGTTCCCTTAGTATTTCCTTCGTGTCTTTAATTTTTCTCTTTGTCCTCTCCTCAAAGGTTATCTGATAGAATCGCTACTTAGTGATAAGAACGCCTTTTGTTTACAACCTGTTCAACATAGAATCAATTTTATCTAATATTATACATTTAAAAAATATGGTTAGGATTCCTACAAACTGGTTAGCATTCAAGTTCAACGTGAAAAAATTCATTATCAATAAATAACACCTGATCTTCATATATCCAAAAGAGCAAAATTTCGTATAAGAATTATAATGTTTATTGCTATCATCGTATAGGTGAGTGATAACGGCTATTTTTAACAGTAGATTCTGCTCTGACCTACCTCACTTCGTAATCACCTATTCAACGAGCGCTGGGTATTATTACTTGATTTAAAATACAGCATGACTAAAATGAAACCTTCGATTGCTTTCAATTGGTGTTAAGCTGAAAACCTAGTTTACTTTAACTTGATATACAATTCCTTACATAAATTTTATATCATCTGTTTATTTTGAAATACATGTTGTCGAAAATATAACAAACATGTACGCATTCTTTCGATTCGCAGGCTTCAATATTGTCAAAATTTGTTTAAAAATCGTTGATTTGCCCGCGCGCGTTCAAGGTTATCAGCTGATGTAATAAATAGCCTACCAGATAACGTCGGTCGAAGTGAATTGAAATTGCGTAGCGTTCGTTTATCACGTGCGTATATGCAGCTATACCTACCATAATTTTTGAGTGATAATATACAATATTTTAGTTTACCAGATGTTTTTTTGTTGATTAAGAAGTGAATAAAGAAGTTTGAAGTCTAGCTAACAGTTGGGAGTTCTATGATGCCTCTTCACGCCATGAAATCTGTTTGATATTTCGATTCGGTGTATGCCTTTTTTGTTACAATATTTCCAAGTGTGTACTGGAAAAATCGATTTTCATATCTTTGTTTCATATGACTTTATTTAGAGAAAGATTTAATCGCTGCATATTCTATATTTCTGTATAAGATAAAGAAGGTAAATATTTAGTAGTGAACCATATTTTTTATTTTATTTTTTATTTATGATACACAAAACAGAATACAATCAGTACAAACTAACAAAATAATATGATAAAATTAAGAGCTGCATCATAATCCTTAGGTATGTGTATACTTCTTGACCAAGAAATTCTCAAAGCAACAGCAAAAGTATTATATCAGTATTAAATTTACTTTAAATATTACAATGTACATGGTGACTAATCAGTCCTGCTAAGGATAGCTAGGACTATATATTATAATACATAAAGAAATATATTAAGGTAATGTGCAATAAATAATATATAAAGTATCTTAATATGGCCAGCCGGGATGTTTATCAAATGTGTGTAAAGGTATGACATGATAATATTGACATTGGAGTTGACTGATAGAGTAAGCCTAAAAGCAATATATTCGCTATTAACTCTTACAAAGAATTCTTTAGTTGTTTGATAGAAAAAAAAAACATGTAAAATAAAAGGCTAATGAATTTAACAATCGAAGTTGAATGCATTGTTTTCATTAAGTTTTCAGGATAGTAACGACCTGAACCAACTTCGTTCGGGTTGAAAAATTATACATATTACATATTTTATAGCTTATGCTTATCCCGAGTTATGTAACTACTTTTTAAATGGTAAAAGAATGTTGCAAACAGGTGTCATGATTTTGATTATTACCTTCAGGCATACACACAACCTCACAAAATTCGGAATATCTCTGTATAATATAATACAGGTAATATTTTTTATTCTTTATTACTTACGACGTTAATAAAAATATATGTTTTTCATGGCTGTGATGCAAACACAGCGATCAAATGATGGTCAAGAAACAAATAAATATTAAAAATGCTGCGGTTTGTTACAAAAGTTTATAACCAGATAGTTACTTTGCAAAAAACTGATTTATAAAGCCAGTTAAGATTATTGTTCGGGCTTTTGTAATTAATTAATTATTAATTTATTTAACCTAATTTATAACGTCACTTTAATATATCTCGAACGTTGAGTAACGTTTTGTAATAAACTTGAATTTCCACGGAATTCTCCTTAAAGACACAATTAAAATCAAAATCAACATATATTTTTGCAACTGTGCAATCTATTAAATATGTTCTATGGCTAACTCAGATCAAAGCAAAGGGCTTAGGAAGTCTATATCATAGATTCATTAGATACCAACGTCAGCGCGCAAATTGTTCCACGGAAAACTATCTTCCGGTCAATCTCCGTGAGTGGGTTATTGTGGTTATCTTTATCTTTACGTTGTTAAATTGACGAATTTTTATAAAGCACGATAATAATAACATTGCATAATACTGATTTATATTTATAATAATGTATTTTTCAAAGGTTACATAACAAGATATTGGTGGTTGGCGTTATTGGTGGTGGAGATCGGATTTTGGAACCAATTACCTCGCAGTTAGGGTTGCCACCAATTTCAATACAGCTTTATCAAAAAAGAAATGTTATATAAACAAGTATTTGTTACATAAGTTCATAATAAAATGAAAATAAAATAAATAATAAATATCATTACATATTATTTTTTAACGTACGACTACATACAGAATAAGTAGTAATTAAACATACCCATGTTTTGTAGTGTGCTTTACTGAAATATTATGTAAGTATTAAACCGTGGGACAGGAACGTCCGAATGACAACAAACAAATGTTAGATAATTGAAATCTTAACTATTAACAATCAAAGAAAAAAATGTAACGTTACGCTGTACCAGCATCTCGATTCTCTCTAGTTTCTTAATAATATCTTTGAAGATGATATCTCAATCCAGATCAATACTTACCTTTTGACAATGTAATAATATCTCAATTGATGGTATCACAATTCTCGCCAGCATTTTTATAATGTAAATATTATCTCATTAATCGGTAGAAATTTTGCTCCCAAACTTAGTCTAGTTCGGGATGTGTACATTTACTTTTTATTCTTCAGTAAATTTTGGTTTTAGCCTGAACAATTATCGAATTTCATGCTTTTTAGATAATTACGTATCAATAAATTACCAGGAAGGTTTCTTAACCGATATTTCTACCGTCTCCCTTTTAAAAGCGATCGATTTAAAAGGTTTTAGCTTCAATTTCCGAGAGCCAGTCAGTCAACCAGCTGCTGCAACTTACCTTCTTGTGCGCTACATCTCTGTGAAGTCACGAATCATCATCATTCATCCGGCTGTTTATTTTATATCTTCGAGCAGTAAAATTCCAACACGAAACAAGAAATTGAAATAATCATAGCAATAGTAGATGAAAAAAAATTAAAAAGCAACTGTACTTTTTTGTCAAACATCTATACTAATAAATAAAATTGGAGTGTCTATTTGTAATATTAAAATAACAGCTTTTTAATACATCCATACGAATGTATATACAGTACATATACCAAAATAATTTTTTTTACAATTTTTTCTGTCTGTCTGTTTGTTCCGGCTAATCTCTGAAACGGCTGGACCGATTTTGACGGAACTTTCACTGGCAGGTAGCTGATGTAATAAGGAGTAACTTTTATTTATACTAAATAACTTTTTTGTTAAATTCTACGCGGACGAAGTCGCGAGCAGAGCTACTTCTATTATATGTATGTATAAATGTCATTAATTTCATTCATTTGGAGACCTCTGATCAGTGTGATATAATATACATATTTTAAGAAAAGATAATAATTTTATACTTTTGTATTTTTATAAATCTACAATTTACCGATGGTGATCAGTTGTATCATGGCAAAGCTCATAATATAAAATTATCCACGTATTGGAATTATCTATACATTAATAATCAAGTGAAAACTTTATACATACAACTTTGAAGCATATTGTGCGTGCATAGAAGTATATACGTAGTTAAAGTCAAGAAAAATCAACAGTACATATAATATATGTATAACACGTATACATTTAAGTAAAACAATGATTGTCTATGGCAAATACATAATAATCTGTGATCAAGATGTCGCACAGATAGTAAATTATTACTAAAAGATTTTTAAGTGTAACATTGACTGACTTTTGAGCTCTGAATTTCGTTAGGTGAAATACAGGTTTCTTAATATACATTTGTACCAATTCAATGAATTTCAGCTACTGGACAATCGCTAATGAAGTTTAATTGACATCCACAGTGGATGATCCACCTGTAAAGGTCAATAAGGTAACAATTTAATTATTTTATAAGTATCACAATCATCTCTTTTAAAAAAATTACGTAATGGAATCTTTTGCTTTTTTGCTCATACACTCACACCTACACACTAAAATGCCCTTTTATCCTATATTATGAATTGCATGAACAAATGAGACATTTCAAACAATCAAAACTCCAAACAAACATATTATATTAAAAGGAACCTGGTTACTATTCACTCGGTAGGCAAACTCATTGGGATACAAAGTCCTCATGTTGTGTGTGATGTTCGAACAAAGACCTAGCTTTACAAACTCATCTGTCGTTACTGCCACCTGTCCATCAAATTGCCGTGAATATGATCCATATTCGGAATTATTAATTACAGAAATCATGAGTAGCCGTTATATTTACAATTTTTTAATGTTCACAATGATACGTTAATAGTGTATGTAGCTTCAGTAAGTAAGAAAAGAAAAATCGACACGGTTTAAATATCGTAACTTTGGTATCGTTTTTGATGACAAAAAATAAGTCGTTATAATGCAAATAGCGTGTGCATTATTAAAGCGCGTCTACCCTCAGTGCTCTCACCTTGAATTGCCCGCGCGATTGGTCTATCCAGTAGTCACCGTTGGTGGAATATAATTATGAAAGAGTTTGTTAGGTTGTGATATAAGTTTAATCTAATAAGAAAATACAATCATGTCATCATACATTGCCCTGTATACACACTAAGTTTTTAACTTTGGTACAACTTAAGAAGCAATGTAATATGGATCACTTTTTGTCAACACTGACTTTACTTCCATAATTTTTTTCAACCGCTCGCTATATATTAAACTCGCCTCTTAAGGAGTCCAAAAAAAACATAAATAAAATTAACTTTATAAATGTTTGCTTCATGAGCTGTAATTAAACTAAAGTCTTTTGCATTATATTACCTGAAAGTTTTTTAAATATACCCCGACAATTCTTCTGTACATATCCAGTGATTTGCAATAATGTGATAATTTGTCAATAAATGTATTTTAGTAAATAATAAAACATACAAGTGTTCATTGTTATTTGTATAATTCGAATTCAACAAAGTAATCGTAAAAGTAACGTAAACTATTTCAGTATTCTGATAAAATTTTACTTATTTGAGAGTATGTTGTTACTCTTGATCACGCCATTACAACGAGAGCCGTCGAAATTCAGCACTTATTCGCGTGCCTATATTTTGGGCATAGCAACTCATTTGCGGTTGAAAAGTCAGCCGCCGTCTCCACGCACTCATGCACAAAGCATACACACGCGTGTCTAGCTCATTATAATACCTAGGTTATACTAAAACGTCTACGCTACGGCAACCAATTTAAGGAAACTTAGATTTAAGACCTATCCTTTTGCGTATCTCTATTTCTAAACTGTCACGAAAGAAATTATATTGATCGGTTAAATTTTAAATAAGAATTATTTTATTCTGTATAGTTTAATTGAAGCATTAATATTATATGCATTATTCACATAATGATTATGATGAGGTTGTAAAAATGGTTATGATTTTTAGCTGATTCATAAGGATACCGCAATAATTGGTCTATGTTTAAAAATGATTTTCCGAGATTATGACAAGTTATCATTGTATTCGTAAAAACTATAATTTTAATGCTTCTAAATTTTATTTATAAGGAAATGTAACCACGACTTTTATAAATGTACCGAAATAACGAATTAAAAAATAAAATATCCCAAAAACTGTTGGAACCGTTAATCACGATAACAATGATACAATTTTTTATACACTTTATATTAACTTGACTTCTATGTATCTATCTATGTATGTATGAATGTAACTTAATCTTTGAATTACATTTTCATCAATTTCAAAATGTCCAAATCGTTTAAAATTTTCCACACATATTGAGAACCGATGACAATACAATAATTTCATACTTAAAGTATGATTTTCTCATTAATCCATCACAAACAACATCGAAATTGTCGTCATAAGTTATATGACGGCTGAAAAGTGACACATTGTAAACATTGTCGGGTATTC
>PDGT01000007.1:1772549-1893401 GCA_003671415.1 Megathymus violae
AATAGGGAGAGTCCCATGTAATGGTGATGCGTTACGTAAATTGAATCAGAATTCTTTATCACTCATAAAATGTAAAAGTTTCAAGTGACATTATACTATTTAACTTAAATTTAATTTTAAGACTAATAAATAAAATATAGTTTAAAAAAATAAAAACACACTTTTGTAAAAGTAATGAACTAAAAAAAAATTACAGTTCAAAAAAACTAAAGACATACGCTTTTGTACTGAGTGACCTAAAAAAATTGAAAATTATATATATTTTATTCTGTCTAGACTGTCCCTCAAAATACGAAATGAAAGACAACCTTCATCTATACGCACACAAGTAAATAGTCACACAAATGCAATGTCCGGGCGCTGACTTTACCCTTGAAAGTATACATAACTAGTGGATTCTTAATTAGCATGTAAATAAAAATTACTTAATTAAAATTTGTTACTAAATTATAACTAAGATTGAGCCTTGCCTATGAGGGACTGGATATCGCATTCGGTTGGAGAATTTACGAGGTAATAAACCTATTCATTGGTTGACGATATAAATTATTTCAAATTAAAATTTAAGTGGATCTTGGTTTTGATTCGTATTAGATTTTACAATAAACTAACTCGTATCATAAATCAAGATATGTTATATTCGAATGTCAAGTACGAGTACTTAATTTTTTTTCGATTACAAAAAATTCATTTGGATTAACCGTTATTTCATTCTAGATCGATGTTATATTTATATCTAAACTATCGTTCAATTAATAAGCTTGACACAGTTTAAAAGTATTACTAAAATCAACGTAAGTAAAAGGTATGCGTTTAAATTGCACGCTTCACACATTTATTTTGTATTTAGAATAATTTTATACTATAAAAATAGGAATCTAAAAACAAATATATGAAAAATTAACAAACATGTTTACTAATAATATGGCTGGTTTGCTTTATTAACCACTCATGATTGCCTGCGGTAATTAAGCAGGTGACTGAACATTACATTTTTTCAAGTTAAACGCAAAAAAAGAAATAATGCAACACGCTAAAGAAGGAAATGTAAAGTTTTCAACGCAATTCATAGGACATTTAATTTACATTTATTGTAAATCTGTGAATTATAAAGATTTATCTATCTATATATAATAAATAGATATAGATACCTATAAACAAGTAATTGAAAAAACCATAACCATCTTACTAATAAGCACCCGTTGATGTCTATTAAATGTTTTTACCTTTTCTTGTAGGGCTTATTGAAGACTAGGTATTTCATTTTATTTTCCTTATAAATATTGACCTCTTCTACTCCCTAGTCTGTTTATTTACACGTTATAAACGATTTATTTATTCTAATTTTACAAAATTAAAATATATAAATCTACCTAGACTTAATTTATGTGAAGTATTTTAGTGAGGTTTTCCTAAAACATTTCTAACATGATACGTAATCTTTTCAATTACTTGTTTCTTCAATGATCCACTACAATACTCGTTCAGTTAACACGTACTTAATGAAAATTTTACAGTTCAAAAGCATTTTAAAATTAGAGTAGCCGGTTTCGATTTAGGAATAGAGTCTCTTTCTACACGGTTGTTTAGACGTCGTATTGACCACATCATACATTGGTCGAGCCAAAAATATTTTTGGAAATAATGAACATGGCACATAAGAAATCGCAGCACAGATTAAGTTTTAAACTTTATAATACAATCTTTTCCCGTGGAATATGATTCAGTACTTGTGGAAATTCTCTTACGAGAATTTTAAATTAAGTTTTTTAGTAATTTAAATAATTCATATGTTTCTAACTAATCCGTAATAAGTAAAGATTGTTTCCCAAAGCGAAGCGCAGATGGGTTATAATAAATAGATAAAAACGTAGGGGGGTCAGCAAGCTGAAATGCTCATAATATTTAATATTACGAAGTCTCGCAACTTGCAAATTGAACGTGAAAACAAAGAAAGAGGTTAAGTGCAGGTCGCGTTGCGTTGATGGCTGTTTTAAAAAATCTTATGACTTCTATTTTGTGTAATTTAAGTTACTGCGGTATCTTACATCCTGAGTAACATCAAAACCATTGTAAAATCGCTCGAGTTTCTGATTTGGCCTACGTCTCTTCATCTGGTATCGCATATGTTCTCCAAATCTAATGGTCGACTGAGTTGAAATTTAGTTCAAAATAGTATAAATACTCTTATTCTGATTTTCGGGAAGAAACAAAAGGTATTTTGTAAACTACTAAACGAAATAGAGCACAACAGAAAATAATAACAAAATAAAAAAATATATCTTACCTACAATAAATAATATTTACCAGCCATTTAATATTAGTATTAATTAAAAAATAAGTACTAGAGCGATAACTAGAGTAAATCTCAACAATTCCTTGTAATTTTGAATGATTTTATTCTTATATTGTTCGGTTATCAGATTAATTGACAGACAAATATCTATGAAACTAAATATTGAAAACATTACAACGGCGCGTTAACGACCATTTAATATTTATTAGCTAACACAACATAATTGTAATGCTCCATACATTTTAAGCCTAAGGTTGTAAGGTAATTTCTTGTATGGGAATTTACATTGTACATAATTACAGCAAGCAAAAACCACTTTAACCATTAATTTGACGTACAGTCTGTGACTCCGTAATACTTCCTCTTTTATTCATATAAGAGCAAGACTTGGTATATTTAATAGTTCTCCGATAGTTTTTATGATACTAGTAGCTGGCCTAACACGCCTAATTTTAATACATCAAAATGGAATCTGTTAATTACGTGACTGCAGGGCCTAGACATAAATATGTCTTTTAGTTTTTAAAGTATTTAGTTTATTTCTCAGTAGATATTATTACGATGCAGTCTAAGACACTTACAAGTACTTCAACTTTTATAACTACACTAATTTTATCTAAATCCACTTATTAATACTACGATACATATAAAACTGTTATCATAATATTTTATCTAAAAAACGATCGCCTTTCTACATTAAAATTGATTACGCGTGAGTGTACAAGAGAATGCCTCTCTGCGATGATGAGTGATATAACGTACATTAGAACTGAAGAAATACGCTACGCCATTATAATACTTAAGTTCCGCCCTTTTACGCTGTTTAACAATTTAGTTTAATTTTTTTAGTTCAATTTTGTTTAACAATTTATAATGTTCTAATTTATAGTTCCCTGCCTTTTATTTTCTAACGCAAGGGTAAATAGTTCTCCTTTTCCCTAATAAATAATGTCTCAACGTACCATCCAACTGACTGCTTCTAATACGACTGATCACAATAGGAATAGGATGATCTTTGTAACTGTAACGTTTTAATATACGTAATTAGTGAACCGCCTTCGTTTTGCTTCGGGAAACGGTATCCTTTGCAAGTAGTAACTGCATATTAAAAAAATCTGCTAGTTTTTATTCAGCGTTTTATAAATTTTACATGTTTAAACCCAAAGCTTTCTCGTAAATCACTATACCAATTGACAAAACCTGTATAAAAATCCTTGCAGTTCATATGGAAACAGAAACAAAATATTTATTTTGAAAAACACGTAATATTTTGTTTATTATTACAAAATCATGTGTTAAAAAATTAATTTTATAGTTCAGTACGCTCTAAAAACATGGAATACTCATTGATCGACTATCGAAAAACCTAGTCATTGGAGTAAAGAAGGCAAGCTTCATCGTGACGAGTGAGAGACGAGCCATTGACCTTATGTTTTGTAATTGTGAGTTTTTGTTGTATTTGGCTATTGGGAATCCCCATGAATCTAATGCTCTATAATTTTAAAATGAGAACGTAAGTCGGGTTCATAGTTTTTTAAACATCACGCTAATGTTTTATTAATGTACTTAGCTATATAAATATATAGCCAGGTACATTAATAAAACATCGCTGCATTTCTGGGTAAGTAATAATAATAAATATTGCTGCGTGCTGAATTGTACAAAAACAGTTTAAAACATAATTTAGTTTGACATACACCTAATTAGCATGAGTTTAAGCGCCAGTGAATAATTTATACAGTCAACGAATATATTAAGTTATCCTACTGGATATTTTTCCAAATTATATTCATTTTAAAATTCGATTATCACTTGCATACTTTGATTATCATATTAATTTTGTATGTTGTCCTCAAAGATGTATGAAGTTTGAGCAATTAGCACTTAAATAGCGCGGTGTGCTATGGCTTTAATTCTTTGTCGTTAAAGAAAACCCTAACCCAGCAGATCGACACACAAATAAATATAAAAATTAACCTCAGTAGATTTTTGTTACATTCCCTGTTCTGTTCTTTATGATTATATTATTGTTGTATTTCTATTTCTACTGTACTTCTCTAAGGTGTATAACGAACTCAATTAAATGATATTTAAAAGCTGTAACATAATTAAATACTAAACTCAATTTAAAAATATGAAAATTTATATATTGTATTGATTTTATTTAATTTAAAACCGATTAATTCAAATTTTCTGTTTTTACCATGTTCTGGTGTTATCTATGATGAGTGTTGCATTAATTTCCCACTAATCTCCCCCTGTCTTGGGTGCAATGATTTGAATGCAATGAACATTGATCAATGAACGAGGCAATAAGTAAGGAAGGGCGAAGGGTTCTTCTCTTTGAGGTCACTGGGCTTCTTATCACCCAGCGTAACACCAAAAGTATCGATGCGTGGTGATTGGGTGCTTTCCATGCTTGGAAGACCAATAAGTCGGTAATGGATATGTATGAGAGGGACTAACCATCATGTGGGCTTCTGCTTATTTTTTAGCTACAAAAATATTAACAAAACTCAATTTCGGAGCGAAACACGTGTTGGTGACAGTATGTATGTCAGTATATACTTTTATTTATCATAAATGCATATTTTCCTTTGTGGGAGGAAGGGAGGTTCTATGCATGTATAGAAATATATACCACCATACATTGTGCTTGCCGATTGTTGCAAAGTAAGTTAATACTAATTTAATAAAATTTTGATACATTTCTACATATCTACACTACATTTCACATACCAAACACCGTTATTTCAAGGTGTCTATTAGACATTTATACTAAACGGAAACAACATTTCAAATTTTATTTAAAAGAATATTCTATCTGTAATAATCGTTATAAATTATTTCATATTTGTTAGTACCTAAATAATTTAACAAAGCACTGATAATAATATTAATATAATAATTTCTTTATTGAAGGTATCATTAAACTACTTTAAAATTGTACATTATTACAAATAGAGACAATCGTTCGAATTACAATAAAATTATATAAAATTACCTACCACAGAAAAATAAAAATTATGACAATAAATTCATTAAAATTGTATACTTTTATAAACTACCTCAATTTTAAAATAAATTAATAAATTAATAAAAATAAATGAAATGAATTTTAATAAAACAGATAAAATTGAAGAAAATAAATTATTTTATTTAAAAAGTGTCGATTATTATCCTCTACCCGACACCATTAGTGACAGACTATGTCTGTCGTAGCAATGTCGTAGGTAGGGGCAATTTAATGTGCGACGTAAACGAGATTAAACGATTTTTCATTGTATACAGACTAAGATAATTAGATTCCTAACCTGAAAAATACGAGTGGATTGTGATAGCAGTTTTACACACTTCAGCATATACAAACCATGGATTAAAATAAAAAATAGAAACAGAGTTTTATTACTACTAAAATTTTAAAAATATGAAAGCATCATCATGACACATAAGCGTAATTAAAATTTTATGAACAAAATTTAGTGTCTGTTTGCTTTTGTTTGTATAGAACAAGTTTAATTTCAAGAGCAATATAGGAAACTGGTTCTGTATAATAATATCGAGGATATTGATATACTTACCTACTATTTAATCTATTTTATTTCCGTAGAGTAACATAAATCGACCATTTCAAGTTGTCACGCCCAAGCATTGACATGGTTTCCTCGACAATAATGCTGGATTTATTGCGCCGATGTCAGACAACGATAAGCGTAGTTTCGTGCAAAAATTCTGCGTAGGCGAATTACATATGCTCTCGCTGCATAATGCCCTTCTGAATATTTACCTATACTAATGTTTTTATTGTACACCATTAAACAGAAGTATCGAAAATCAAGGGAATCATGTTTTTAATATGCAATTTTATTTTACTTATGTCGCAATTTTTAAATATGATCTTATTATTTAATGTACATATATGCAATAATGTAATGCAGCTTACAGGTAAAGGATATTATGGTATAGATGAATATATTAATAATAAGGATGCTTGGAAATAACAGTGAGGAAACCTGTTCCGCGCAACTTAAAACTTACTTTGTAATTGACACGTGTCGTTTTACAAAATGTGCTGAGGAGTTGCTTTCGCCGTTTCTTCTCGTCAATGTTAAAGCGACTAATCCAAACGGTAGTAGAAGCAAACAATGATGCGCAAAAGTGTATTTACATATAATATACATATTTATATATAAATTTATACATTACATACCTATAATGATTTAAAGATTTCAAATTGAATATTTGTATAAATTTTCGATATATTTGAAGAAAATGAGAGACAGACATACACTAAAGATCTTTGTGATCCTTAAAATTTTTAATCGAGTTTAATTTAAAAAATCGGAACCCGAACATTTAAAAAATGTATTACTCAAATAAATTTTAAAGCGCTAGTGACTCTAGTGAGCTCATCGATTACAAAATCTCAGGATATAATAAGGTTTATTAGAAAAAAAATAATATATTGATCAGCTTTATTACATTGGTTCCTAACCTTTGCCTTGTGTTCATTATTTTCTGACTCAATTAATTTAGATGTTAATGTCGATCGCCCATTGTTTCTTATATATCTTTTTAGACTTTAAATAACACTTTAATTGCTTAATGTTAAATCTATGATGGGTTTAATCTCTTTTTTTATATAAATCGCATTAACGAGATCAGCTTGTCTTAAGAGACTCCCTATTTCGCGAATCATTCATACAGGGGGTACGATATCCAGACTGGGTATCTTATCGACATGATATAGTAAAAAAAAAACTTAAAATACGCGCTTTTTGTATTTTACAAATTAAACAAATATTACATTAAAATTATGTATATATGTATAATAATCAAAATTAAAATATTATTGTTAAGTACTGTAACATAACTATCAAAACTACTATTTCATATATCGACAACGGAAAGCGATCTTGTCGCATATTGAAAAAATGCAAAAATAAGTTATATAATTACGTCATTTGAATCAGAAAAAACTACTGCACCGGATGGTCGGGGTTTCATTCTTCTAACATGATTTCTATTTTAGATACACCGTTGAATTTTTTGTGAATGTTTCGAAATGAACATGAAAAAATGTTGTAAATCAACGAAAATCTGCTAGTTTGATATTACAGATGACTCGGCTGTGTCATGACTTATTCATTACTTTTTTCGAATAAATACATTTTCAAATATTCAGGATTTTTTTTTAACCCACCATTGCCCGTATTACAAGTGACAGCAAATGGCAAATAGCACAATTAACTTAAAACTATCTAGTGGTTCTCACTTCATATTATAGTCACATAAAACAAATTAGCTGCCAGTGACTGTAAACAAATTAGTTATAGCCCATACATTTATCTTTTAAGGTACAGCATATTCGCTGTTTGTAATTGAAAAACCAATTGATGTATCTGGTATATGTTTTTTATGACTTTACTTTGTTGATTGAATATTTTATCAGGGTAAAATTAATATGTTTGTCCGAAACTACTCAAACTGTACTGTATTATGATTTAGCCAGTGAGAGGTTTTACATTAATTTTACGTAATCTGATATATGATCTTTAACAATAATTATATTCGCAGAAAAATTACGGAGTTTACTGCATATATATTAAACCTAAATGTTGTTGATTATCAACAAATTCTATACAAGCATTTACATTTTTTGGATGTGTAGTTGGGTTTGTCATCAAATACATTTTTAACACCGAATATAATACATATTGCAACCAATGTAACGTTTCGGTTTTTTCATGGTTTACTGGCATCATGGCAACATTTTACGACAGTGTCTAGACCAGATTGTAAGAGTTTAGCTTTCTGTGGATGTGCCTCAGCTGCAATGAGACACATATAGTCTGTGAACTGTTAAATTTGCCATTTTGTAAATAGTTTTCACACTATGTACGTAATGGACTACGAATACCAAACCCATATAATTTACCTAATAATTTTATGTGATCTAAAGTATTAAAAGCTCGCGAGAAGTCTTTAGGAAGAGCTAGCACGTGTTTCTAATTATTATATTTTTTTCTCATTTTTATTATATTTCAGTGTTATTTTCAAATAAATTTATCATTTATTCATTAATTCATATCACACCATGTTATTCACGTGTTTGTCATACGAGGCATGCTCTCGAGTGGGCAAACCATCCAGTTTGTTTGTGTTAGCTAAAGATGGGATAATAAAAAATATTGTACACTCTATTGCGTTAAGGGATTGATATTGTTATTTAAGTAAAATTATTATAATTAGCGATATATATAATTAATAATTTATACGACAAAACAACGTTCGCCGGGTCAGCTAGTAATTTATAACTTCATAAAATTTTAACCTTGATCTGCAATCATCCCTAGACAAATTACATTGCTTCGAATTGCTATTTCTTCGAAGACTTCTTTTCTTCTTACAATGAGACTTCAATATGCTGAATTTAAATTAATATTTACTTTTTTTATCAATCATAGTAAGTACTTATTTAACTGGAAGATGGCTTTGTGACAGATTATACATAACCATCATGCCAAGGATGTGCTAAATTTCAATGGTATTTTGAATTATATCATTTGCTACTATTTCGTTGTACTACGATATATAAATGTCAAAAGACGACAAACGTTCAAATAAGCCACCTGATGGTAAGTGGTTACCATCACCCCTACATATCAGGAAGGCAACTTGGAATCGTTACTAAATAAGATTGAAGTGAAGATTGAACCCACTTTTTAATAATTATCTGACATATTACTCTATATACTATGTATATAAAAATAGTAGCTTACGCAGCGGGTATTTTAACATAACGCATGAGTACTGACAGGATTGAAGTAGATGATGCCGATCTCAGCATCCTGCAACAAAAGGGGCCATTCGGCATAGCCTCGTCCGTTATTCAGTTTAGTCGACCACGAGCAGAGAAGGTTCGGTTGCACTCAAATTGGGTGAAGCTCCTTGGTTAGAAAATGTAGTTATAAGTGACTACAATGCTACTCTGTAAATAATAAACAATATTATGTTTTCTTTTATAAAATTTGGCAGTGTAATTAGTAAATAAATTCTAAAAATATCGAGTGCAAATTAGTAATTTTTGATGACATACTTCTTTTGGAACGTTTGGAAAAAATTATAAGAGTAATTTTTTTCGATACGTGGGCGCACACCGTTATAAAACCGTTTGTACCTAAAATCGACATTACAAAGTTAGCTACACAGAAATAAAATATGAAAAATTGAAGATGACATTTGACGTTGACAAATTGATCATTGTTGGTTGGTACAGACCATACACTATACGCATATAAGAAATTATATACAGCTATCGTTAAAACATTTAAATATTTAATTTGCGGTGCATATTTGAGTTATTTATTAATAAATTTTTAGTATTACTTATAAATGTACTCTGTGGTTAACTAGTAATTCTTACAAACGTAGAATGATGACAAGCGGGATAAAAAATTTTGGAGGTATTTTTGTTTTGTTACGACAAAGACGTATAACTTATTTTGTGTGTTCATAAGTACAAACACACGTTTTTGTTACACGTTAAATAAATTAAAGAAATCATTTAAAAATGTGATATAACTATATAATTCATAAAAATTCGGCTCTTAGTTTTTGCTACCTCAGATCTACCTGATCTAATATACCTCAGATCTTCGGTCTCTGGTTGGCAAAAAATTAAAAACCTGTTTGGCACTTAGTAAACATTGTTAAGCTTGGCCACACAACTGTTATGTAATTTTCCGGCACAACATTTATAGATATACATGGTCATGGATACATTTTTTTTATGGTTCTACGTAAAAGTACTGATATAACCAAGGCAGACTTTACTACGTATTTTTACAAAATCAAAGTCGAAGTTACTTTTAACAGTAACGTCATAAGGAAAAAAAACTGATAATTGAATTGCTTGTGTGCCAACTCTGCTATTTAATTTCAATCCATATGGATGATTTATTTGATAAAACAGTAGTTCCATTGCCAAGACAAGCAGAAGGGTACCACGAGTACCTACATTTTCTCAGAGCATTTCGTCGTATTTTCAAACCCTCATAGTTTCGGCGTGGATATTTCTAGTTCTAAAATTCTTAGGATAAGATGTAGTTATATGACTTATAAAATATACTTACAATAATTTTTATTTATCTATCTTTTATTCTTTGGATTTCATTAGTACCTAAAATACGTCCATTTCGTCAATCACTGACTCGCTCATCTATCAAAGCTAGGATTTTTACACAAATAAAAAAGAAATTAAAAAATCTGTAAGTTCCAACCCCCGTTAACGGGTTGTAAGTCTGTATTTAAAATAAAACCTCTACAGTATTTCCTGAAGTCCTGGAGAATCAAAATTTTGTGTGCAGGCTGAGATTTCCACATAAATAAGATAATATTAAGAAATCTATAAATTTCGCACAATCTTTGCAATTCGTAAAGGGGTCTAAGTCTGCATTAAACCTTTAGAGTACTTTTTGAATTCCTAGAAAGCTGAAATTTTGTATCGAGGTTACGATTTACACACAAACAAAAAAAGGAATGTGTATCTTTAATCTCCAATCTTTATTAAGGGGGGTGCATGTTTCAATTTCCCACAGATAATAGATATCTTACAAAATTAAATTAAATCCCACTAAAATATTTCATGTAAAATACGGTTCCGAGACTCATAAGCTTATAACGCCTTCACTGTAAAAAGTTATCAGATCTAATGAAGGCAAGGTACAAAGCTTGACTTTACAAGCCTTAACTCTACTTAAGTTTATTATTTTAGACGGTTTAATTATGTTAAAATATAATTCCTATAAAAATTAAGGTATTATAACTGTTTAGGTAAGTGATTTAAATCATAGACTTTAATTACCGCAGTAATTGATATAACTATTTTAATAATCTGCTCAAATTAATGTTTAACAATATAATGTAATGACATAACAATGTAGGAACATTAAACGTTTGTGATTCCATGATATTTTCAAACCATTTCATGAAACGTGACCATATCAAGAAATGGCCAATGATTTCACGATGTGGTTTATTCTATGGTAAGATTACGATGTATCAATAAACATGGGCAGGTCAAATATCAAAGAGGCATTTAAAACGACCTCAATTTTTTAAATTTGTAATTTAAGGTCCATATTACTCAATAGCTGTAATAATAATAATTATTATTATAATAAATATTAAAACCCATAGATTATGATTACATAGAAATAATATTAATACTCATAAACATAATAGATTTATGTTAGAGATAATTGTTGTCCGTGGTCTTGATTGTTCATGATATCTTAATTGTGTGTTCCCCGTCTCGTGCCACAGAGAGGACAGACTGGATACATATTAGAGGACCTCGGGTAAGACCGAAACAAGTCGGGCAAACCAGAGTAAATTAAAAAATTTAATAAGACAAGAAACTAGAGTTTTTCAGTCAATGTAATAGACTCGCTAATTTAATTTTACTGTAATTAAACTTTATAATAATAAAATAACTTTGTCCAAAACAAAGTGGAAAGTACTTCAGCCTCGCATGCTACAAAGCAGGGATGTTATGGAGCTCCGTAACCGTAATCGAAACTATCGGATATCCGAAATAAAAAGATATCCGAAACCGTAACCAAATCCGATAAAAAAGTTTCGGATAGAGGCAGAGTGTAAATAAAGCACGTTATGACTGGTTTATGTTTTCATTATTTAGTTACATTTTTCTGTAATTATAACACCACGTAAAACATAAAAAAGGGCAAGCTTTGTAAATATATTATTTCTTTTTTCCAAATCGTAAATTATCTAATATTCGCAACCGAAATGTTCCGAAACAATCGGATAATCCGAAATAATTTCATATCTATAACCGTAACCGAAACCGTTAAAATATTATACGTATAGTCGTGTCCATATCCGGATCAGACATACCATATCCATAACAACCCTACTACAAAGCGGGGAACCGATTATTCTGCCTCTTCCTGTATTCCGCGGTTGTCTATGATATTATTCATGACCTTTTTAGGCGCAACCGGATGTCCAGCCGACGCGTTACGTAGTTGTACCAATCGGTAGGCAACTGTTCAAAGATATCGCGATCATACGTATGTAGTGTGCGTTATTTCGCACGGCCTTGATCCCCACGCAGCGCTTAGAGCGTTGCGCGTGTAGACTAAGGCCATCTCACACTCATCACTCATCATACACTACACTATAACTAGACTGCATTTCGTATGTTCATATTCAGTAACTTCAGCTTGAAAACGCTTTACGACATCTAGTGGTTAGACGTAATGAACTCTCGCTAGAGCTCTGTGGAATGACACTTGCTTCTTGCCTTTCGTATTCCATTATCACCTAATTTAAATTGTTATCTTTTTGTTACACGTATCTAGTGAAATTTCCTTTATACCTTCCTATTTGTCAGTTCGAATAAAGCATTAATACATGTTTCGGGTTCTAATTCTCAAAATCATGAATATATTTCCTATGAACTGGGAAGTCGATCACATCGCGAATTTAATATTGTAATATATAAAACCAATCTATAACATAAACATGTACTGTTTTAGGTAGCAATCCCTATTTAAAAGCATTTTTTTAATTAAGGACTTTTTAAGCATTTCTTGTTTTTTGGTATTAAAGCTCTGTTTTCTGTTTCTTTAAAAATATTATTATTTACAGTTCAGTTGGAACAAATAAGTTCACAATCACTTTGTTCAAATAAGGTGAATATAAGTCAACTAACTGTCAAACAATATTTATCCATTCGGTGACCCGTAAATCTCGGTAAATTAATTATTTTACGTATTTTTTCAGTGATAATGATAGTTACCATTTGAATGCCATACAATGCATTTATTATAATACGGGTCCCCCGCTTAATTTCTCGTCGGCAACGCCTCGCTGATGCCTGAGTGTTAGTGATATTCATGGACGATGATGACTATTTGTCATCAGGTGGCTCGTCTGTTCGTTTGTCGACTAGTTACATAGAAAAAATCTTATTCGATTGTTTCGATTTTAAAGCTACCAATCAGTTGGATTTCGTGCAAATTCGGTTTAAAAATAATAGGATTCGATGAACAACTCAAATAATGTTCGAGAGTAGCCTTCATAAAATCGATACTTAACATGTTATTATATTTATAACACTTATATTTAACATCAACAAATTTAACAATTATATTTAACATCTTCTTACTAAGAAAGTAATATACTTCTCTTAGTTAATTTGTAATTGATGTCCATGAAAGTCATTTATATTAATACGTTTGCCGTCTTATATGCTGCGCCTTACTACCTAACAGACTTCAATCATCAATCCATCTAATAATGATTGATAAACCTTTTAATGAAAGATCTTCAAGTATGTCTTTAGAACAAATCAATCGACGCGTACACGAATATTTTGTTGAAATACTATAAACATGTATGCCTATAGTTTTTCTGTGTTAGGTATAATACAGTTTTGCAGAGAAGTGTTAATCAATTTCAATTCCCGTATCTAATTTTGGAAACTACATATGCTGACTATTGTTAAGTTCGCTCAAATGTTAATATTTAATGTACGGAGTGAACTTTTATAGTATCGACGGACGTGTAGACCGTTTCTACCTGTCAAGGGGTAGGTCTACCTATTAAGCGAAAATATTCATATTTGATTGTGATAGATAGATGACCTATCTGCCTAATCTACAAACATAAATAAACTTTATTTTTACTTAATTTTTTGAAGCGTATTAAAAATGTATGTACATTAGAGGCGAGTTAAATTTTTGGACAGTTGAATCAAATTCAAGAACAAAAGTAAAAAGACCCATTCGATATGTTCCGTCAACTAATATTCTGTTAGGTACCTTAATTTCTAAAATATTGTTTTACATTCATTATAATTGTTGTATACTTGGTTGGTCCTCTGCTCGTACAACCTGTAAGTAGTTTAAGGAACTTGTATTTTCATCGAAATTCTTGATTATCCTTTTAATGCACAAATTGATAAAGTTATTCGAATCGGTTGAATTACACATTATTATTTTCATATTTGTTTGAACGTTGTCTTATAATGGGATTAATAATTTACTACTAACACATTACTTGATTCATGAAATTGAAACGTATATTTACAAATAGTTGTTTTTTAATGTAAATAGCCGACAGACGAGCAGACGACCCGATAAATGGTAAGTGGTCACCATTGCTTATGGACATTAAATAACAGCAAAGGCATCACTAATGCGTTGCCGGCAAAGAAAGAAGAATAAAGAAAGTTAATTTACGATTATTATACTACGATTGTTTGGACCACAACTAAGTTTTTTCAGGAAATTCTAGTAAAAACCTTGATAAACCAATCTTACCCAAACCTTTATAATAAAATATATTAACCTACCCATAGCAGGTAGTTTGATTTTATACAAAAATATTTAAGTCAGTCCTTAATTTAATTTTTTTTTTACATTTTTCTTATAACTACTATTTTTATATTTGCATTTTATAACTATAGTTAGTCGACAAACGATTATACAAGCCACTTGATGGTAAGTGATCACCGTTGTCCATAGACTTCAGTAACACTAAAGGCATCACCGAAGAAAGGCATCACAGACCGAAAACAAAGCAATGAGCTGCATTGTTACTTTGTTACTGGCTCTCCTATTACAACTATAATTGAAACACGTACGTATGAAATATTACATGGTCGATTTTAAAAGGAGGGTCAGGGTGAACTTGGTGGCACAGAGCCCAGCGACCTCCAACAGGAGGAATCCTTCGCCATAGGTTGTCCGTTGTTCGGCAGGGTGCACCACGAGGGGGGAAGGATGGCATGGAGAAGCCCCATACACCCAAAGCATCGTGGCTGATATGTGGTCGGGATCTTATAGAAATCATTACGATGTACGTGGACTGCAAAATGTGTATAAGACAACTAAAGAGATTTTACACAAACTAGCAAATAGGTTGTTAAGTTATCGTGAATATAGGTGTGGTGTTAGTAGTGTGATGTGGTAACGGCGCGGCGGAGCACTCAAAAAATTAAAACCTAGCTTATGCATGATAATGATGGTCTATTCAAGATTAGTCACAGCAAGTATAATATTATATAAAGGCGATATAATAATATTACGTGTAAAAAATAAAAATCGGATTTGCAACAAAGGAGATACTCCTTTTGGAACATTCACAAAGTATAAAAAGGTGATCATAAAAATGATTACTACTATAACAAGTTTTAATTTTGATGTAAAATTATATGACAAAATACAAAACCTACCTAGTTAAACAGGTTAATGTGTATATCACCTCTATTTCAAATACATATACAGAGTATAAAAAGGTAGACACATATTATAGAAACAAAAATATTTTTTTCAACTGCATGATAATATCTATTATCTAACAAAAAATGTCACATTTTTTCCGCGGTCACAAAAAATGTCACATTAATTTGACTACAATAAATTATTTAAGCACCTACTATATACATATATTACTACCAACCTATTTATCTATCAGCTTTGTATAGTCATATAAGGATCATAGGCATAGATATAGGTTCAAATTCAAACATGATTTTAAACTAATACTAAACAAATAATTTCAAACTAATACTAAGGTTCAAACATAATCAAACCGTTGTAATACATGGTTAGTTTAATGATAATACCTACTAATTTAATATCATCAAGAAATAAGCTGTGAGTTAGATTTGTGACATTATAGAATTAAACGCTGGCCTCTTATAAGGTCAAAGGGGCTTATTAATTAAATCTAATTTCTAAGGTGCGTTGTGATATGCCATGATATTTACGTTTATTAATTCGCGATAGTTTTAGTGGTCCGGTGAAGTGGATTGTAATTGAAATTTTAAATATAACGTCGCTTCCCGAGTCCAGGTTTTATTGTTTTTTTCCCAAAAGAGGTATATTTTTTTAACTCTTCCTTGGAATGTACATAATGGAGAATTACTACATTGGAACACGACTCTAATATTATATCGCTCCATACATCCACTCCTTAAACGTGCACGCTTACATGACTATTGTAATAGCGAAGGTCGTTCATAGATATACTAACCAGTTTTACATTTACTTACCTATTTCTTAGAGATGTCTTCTTACATGCCCAATATTATATTTCTGTCTTTAATTCTCCCTTAAAAATTTCCAGCCCTTTTCATTTTATGTAATAAAATATGGTAAAAATTATTGTAAAGATATTTAATTTACAGTTTTTAAATTACAAGTTTAGTCTTTTAGCAAGTAGAGGCTGTAAAGACATTTGTAATAAGTCACATGATTGTCTTTAAGGATGTTAATATTCTAATGTCACTTCGGTAAGAAGACTTTTACGTTGAATTGTATGTTAATTTTGTAGTATCATAGATCAAACTAACAGCTGATTCCTCATTGAGATTATTCTAATATTACGTATTATGCTTAATTTAATCATAATATAAGGATAATTAACATAACACTCTCTGCTATTGATCTTATCGCAGAATTAACTGTTAAGTTGATTTATGACATTACAGAATTAATTTGTGGATTGTCCCACAAAATACATAATATATATTCGTACCAATAACATAAACACATAAATAGTTTTAAAAAATTGTTTTCCTATTTTATGAATGCACAAGCAACAGACCCAGTTATCAGTAGCATACTCTTAAGCCCTTTCGTTGCGCGACCCGTGTATTATTGTGTCGAATTCATCCTGGAGAAACATAGTAAGTACACTATATTCCAGGCGTCTTCAATCTTCAACCTTCCGCTGTTTCTCATTATTATTTACCTACTTAACACGAAAGGTTTCCTTTCAATTAACCAACTTGCCAATGTACACAGTAATAACAGAACAATGACAAAAAAAATTGCATAATGCGATGCCGTTTATTAGCACAAAGTGACTAAAACGTTTTTGTTAATGAATTTTGTGCTTAAAATTCTCGCCTTCAAAACTATTAGGCATTAGGCACAGACAGGTAAGGTAAGGCCACAAGAAATTCATACGGTCAAAAATTAAAAATAGAACGTTCCGCGTTCGCGGCCTTTCTGAAACGAGCATGATAGGAGAGGAGTGGGGGACGCAGACGGCCCGATGACATCACATCGAGTTGCAGTGCGGTGCGACAGCCAACTCTTGCGCAATCGCGCGCCCTTGATCTTGACTGCGTCGCGGCCGTACGCGTGTGCGCACACTACATTTAAATAGTATACTCGCGACTATATTTATCTTCTCGCATGGAGGCGCGAAACGGTAATCATACAATATAAAATATGAAGGTAGCTCATAGTCCTAGGTGTGTTTTGCGAGTGTATGTCCTATCTCGTCCGTTAAAACTAGGTACGTTTAATGTGTTAAGTTAATGTTTTATAAGCTGATATTTTATATTATTTGCTATTTTTTCCTTCCTTATTATATATCGATTGCAATTAACGATAACAAATTGAAACAAAAAAAAGGGACGAAATTGTATAAATAAAACTAAAACCTTGGTATCCTATTTAGTTACGTGCAACAAATTATTTTGCTATTTGATGTGCACAGGATATTGAATTATGAAGGCCGGCGGATGACATTGTATAGTCCACTCATAAGACAAGGATATGCTGATAATGCTCACGTGACCAACAGTGACTTAAGTATTGTATAAGCTGTTATAGTGTTCAGAATTTACATGAAAATTATTATCCTTGATACTCGTGCAGGAAATATGCCTACACAGATAATAATTGAATTTTATATGCACACACACTGTAATGTTCTGTGTAGATACTGTGGTGTTAGTGTAGCAAGTCCATTTGAATTTATATAAATATAGAAGGACATGTTATTCATCATTAGAAACTCTTAGGTCGCAACAGCTTGATGTCGTAGTAGAACATCACTATTATGGTCACGTGTCTTTGTAAAATAAAGTCATAGTACTAATCGAGGTTTAGCAGTTTTCTAGCAAAATTCCTTGTCAATTTCATCATTATAATAGTTTTCCGGATCATAAGCGGGAACTAGAAACAGAAATATCAAAGTTTTAAAGTGCTACTATGATAGTTTCAACAACGTTCAAATTCGAATACAGCACCATTAATTTTTTCAAATACGACGCATATTCAAGGATAATTAATTAATTATCACTTACTTCGGTGAAAGAAAAGACGGAGGAAACCTACTCACATAATAAGTAAACCGATTATTAATACTAACTAATATTAATGAAACCGTCCTTAAAATTATCAATGATGGTTGAAATGTTGAATCACGGCGGAATATGACCTTAATCCCTCACATAGTAAGAGGAGTATCCAACCTGCCAGTTGGACAATTATTGGTTATAATGATGATTTCTAGTCATCAAAAGGTTATCAACGCCTGAATCAAAGTAAAATAGTGAGTAGGTATGTTTATATTTGTAGTGCATAGGGACAAGAAGTAATTAATATAACAAATAATGTAAAAAAATTAAAGTCAATTCCTACATAGGTTATTCTTTTTTATTTTGGTTACTTTTTATTAAATAATTACAATAAATATGTATACACATTTATGTCCTGCTAAATATCTTCCATACGAGAATTGTTTTCTCCCATACAAAACTAATAATGTGTTTGAATAATACTTTACTGGTTTCGGTTACGTTTAGGGATATGACTTTATTATTGATATCCGATAGTTTCGGTTACGGTTACGGTTACGGAGCTCCATAACATACCTAGTATAAAAAAAATTCGCATTATTTTGATAGCTTATTAAAATATACTGATGCAGTGAATACTTTACGTCATTACTACGAGATTTATACTCAAAAGTATTAACTTCTTTATTTAATTTATGGAACTTTTCTATGATATTTATTATGGATGGCAAAATTATTAAAATAGCAAAGTTTTCATACGTTCTCTGCAATCCCTTAACTTCTAAAGTCCATTAACGATATCAATCCCGTATATAGTGAACTCAAAAATAGAAGATTGTAAGGATAATAAATTTGTTACTGATACTGTAAATAGGTAGGTTGTTTAAATCTAGATTATGTATTATAAACGTTTCTATTTTAGAAAAGATCTTTTGGCATTGACGTAAATACTTTAAAATGAACCTACTTCAAATTTATGTAATACCACTGCCTCATCACACGGCTGCTTATTTTGAACCTCTATAAAGATTTTCCGTTGTCGTGCAAGCATATGACATTTAAGAACCTTAAGACTTTGTCAAGCAATGGAATTAGAATACCCTGGTTGTTGTACACAGTAAGAGTTTTATTTATTAGAAGCTGGACTACAAACCCATCTGTTGGTAAATGGCACTGTAAAAGAGCACTAATATAGTAAAAACGTATTCCTTCTCGACTTAAAGACACCCACATTATAATCGAACGAGAAAAAAAATGAAAGTGTATTACAATGAAGACAGTAGTAGTGAAGTGGAAACGAAAATTAGCAATGTATACTCAACCTGTTGAGATTTATGGTAAATTCTCAAAAACCCAACGCAGCACAACTCGCAAGGTAGCAGGATACTTAATGCATCTGATAAGCTATATGATTATTGCCACTAAATTGCTTGTTCTCCATTCAGGATTAGAACTGCATTCATCATTAGATATTAAGAAAACATATTTTGTTTTACATAATAAATATAATATATAATAAATGAATAAAAGTACTATCATCGTGTTGTTCCCATTATTAAGCAAGATTGAAAGGATGATCCAATGTTTAATAAAATCAGATGCAGGATAGGAAAGGAAGAGATCCCGTTTAAAGTTGCTAGTTGTTAGTTACTCGTTATCATGGTGTTCCTGACTAAATATAATGTGGGAGTCTTCAATAGGAGAGTAAATAAGTTTTTATAAGTTAATGTGTTCAACATTTTACACTATCACCACTTACCATCTGGTAGAACTGTTGTCAAGCATGTACTTATTTTATGTAAAAAGAATGTCATTTTTTGGTAAATGTTAATAATGCTGTATGATAGAAGCATGAGAAGCAGTACTTCGATTACTTCAAGTTTAAATGAAGATTGTTTGTTAAATGTCTAACCTTCAGTTCGGCGATATAGAATTACAATCAGTAATATGACCTCTGGAACCAAAAAGGAATTAAATAATATAGAAAAATGTATAAAGATCACAGGTCCGATAACTTCCATTGTAATTATCAACTACGGTGGAGTTCTATGATTTTGACTCTGACGATATTTCCATTTCGCTTGCATTTTATTTCGTTGTTGACATTGCCGCACGTGATTACGTAGACTGAATCACAATGGACTTCTAATGGTGGTGACAGTTTTGTGTACGTGTTGCGTGAAAAGATTAATTAAAACCAAAAGAATGAAGGACTTGGTTACAAAATAGCAAAATCATATTGACCGAATTGTGAATTAAAGAACAAACTTCAGATTATTTTTAATTGCTTGCATAGATAATATTTGGTCCGATGGATGTTGTTCTCAAATATTTTTTAAAATAATAAAAAGTTATTAGTTTATAAGAAATCTCGAATTTGTTCATTGTACTGCTGTAACTTGAACCATTATTTAACACACCGAATATATTATGTAAATATGGTAGTTCAAAATTTTCACGATGTGTAAAAACGCACCAACTTAGAAGTAAAAACATCGTTTTCATTTTAATAATAAAATTTAAGCAGTTCATTTTGATCAAATTCGTTAATTTATTAATTTTTGTTATTATCATACCTTTATAATTTTGCATTTTTTGAATAATTTTGGATTAGTTTTGTACAATTCAATTCTCACAAGCTAATGAAATCAAGTAACTACTGTGAAAGCAATTAACAAAATTATAGTCTGATCATAAAGTAAACTAAATAAATAAACCGACAGAACGTTAAAAAATAATCTCAATTCAAATATTAATTAGTAGTCAGACTGTTTCTAAGCGATAATATGAAATACACTTTGATGATTATGACACGACACCTACTTTTATTTGTTGTTACGAAAATATTAACATATACTTTTTTCTCGTTTCCAGCGGCGGGAGCTAGCTCAGACATGGGAAGTGAGCACTATTGCCTGAGGTGGAACAATCATCAGAGCAACCTGCTGGGAGTATTCAGCCAGTTGCTGCACGACGAAAGCTTGGTCGACGTCACGCTCGCCTGTTCAGAAGGTGCCTCAATAAGGGCTCATAAGGTCATTATTATTTAAACAAAAAAATAATAAAGACACAAAAAAATACAAAACATTTTACAATTTTTAATAATAAACACGCGGCTACTGGCTGGTAGAGGAAGGTTGCCATAATTTGACCAGCGCTTTCATTGGACCACTGTTATATTTCTAAAACTATTTAGCATAGCAACAAAGGTACATCAGAAATGTTGCGTCACATCCATAACATTTCCCGCTCTAACCTCTAATTTATCTCGCCACCCAGCGAGGAGTCCCATATTAAAGTGTGTTTACAAGTATCGAAATATTAGCGTTAGATGAAAGTTCATCTAAGTATGGTTGTGTGCATATCCCGGTAAGCAAGGTATTATGCGATTTTCAAGTATTTATCTGTGACTCAGTCTATAATATTTCATTTTGGTTAATCCATGTTCTTTGTTTTTTATTTATTATCGTTTAGTACAGAAGTATTCGTTCGTTCGGTATAAATAATGAAGGAGGTTCGTTAGAATCAAGTTGCTGTCAATCGACCACTAAAGTTGATTCATCATTGTACCAGTCCAATGATAGCATCTTTTTAAAATATGAAATCCTGATTCAATATTATTTATAATTCATATTTTTTTATATTTCTTGACAATATATAGCTTTTGGATCGTTATTAAAATAGTAAGTTAATATTATTTCAGAATATTTACGAATAAGCGAAATAATTATATGGACATGGAACGTAACAAATATCAACATTGTTATTGAAGCTGTTTGGAATGTATTTTAAAATGCCCTGGAGTCACGCAGGCAACACTGAAACAGATATTACACGGTTATTTGATTAAGATTTTAGTTGAAATTATGTATTTGTAAAATTAAAATTTCGTTATTAACTTTAATAACTCGCTGGATTGTGTTGTGTCGCCTTGATTAGACCACTTTATGGGCCATTTTTCCTATGTCCATTCATGGAACCTAGTGGTCCAATCAATGCTATCATGGTCTAAAAACGGCAACTAGAAAATAAATTGTTTTTTATTTTTTTTTCTTTAAAAGTAATTACATGACAATTATCATAAATAACATACATAATAAATACTAATCATTTAATTCATTATACACTGATTATTTTACCGATATGTAGTCGCTTGGTAAAGTGGCCCGATCTTAGCAACCGTACCCTAAGCTTTTACTGTCACCGGCTAAATGAGTAAGGTAATGGGGAGTGGCTAAATCTTTAGCATTCTGTAAGCATTTCGTCGAGATTAATCAAATTAGCTACATGGTAAACTAGCTGTAACCTTTATTAGATAAACTGCGTCCACTACCCACTTTATTTATCATAGGCAGGAGATGTGGCCCTATACTGGTGTTAATATAAGGCATACTAACAAGTACATACGAGTAAATACTCCACGAATATAATTTTTTTGTGAATAAGCAACCATATGCGATCTCACGACACAAAAAATTACAAAATGTAATAATTATATAAGACATAAGACATAAGGGTTTCGTAACAGGATCGGATTATTCACCTCTATTTTAATTTACGCTAAATAACTATCAATGAACGCTCCGACGTATTCCTGTTCCAGGTAGTGTTGTCTGCGTGCTCATCGTACTTCCGATCGCTGTTCGTAGACCACCCCTCGCGTCACCCAATCGTCATCCTCAAAGACGTGGGATTGGAGGAGCTACGGACGCTGGTTGACTTCATGTACAAGGGCGAGGTTAACGTCCAATACTGTCAACTTCCCGCACTCCTTAAAACTGCTGAGAGCTTACAGGTACGAAAACCTTTTATCGTTACAACCCATAATTTTCCCGCTGCTACAAATACAGGCGGAAGGCCATTTATTTAGCCATTAAAAATTATATATTTTCGAGACATTAATGTCCCATGAAATATAATATCATAATGAATTAATATTTCATTTCATTTGTCTTATATTTTTCTTTCTATAACGTTTTCACGAAATATGTTATTGTTTGAACGAAAAACTTTAATCGAATTATGTAATTTCAGGTTAAAGGATTAGCTGAAATGACGACACTAAGTGCAGCAGGCATTGATACTAGAAGCGTCCCGGAACCGATGGAGGAGTGCCAACCCCAAGATACAAGGGAATGTTCAGATCCACATGAGAGGCTCGAAGAAAGAGACGGCCGGGACAAGGATGATAGGCGAGAAATGAAAGACTCACGCGAAACACGCGAAAGAGAAAATAAGGATAATCAAATGAGAGATCAGAGAGAATCTCGTGAACCAAGGGATTTACGAGAACACAGAGACAGAGAGCAAAGAGACTTAAGAGAGCCACGAGATTTGCGAGATTTAAGGGATACTAGAGAACCTCGGGATTTAAGAGAGTCCCGTGATACCAGAGAACATAGAGAATTAAGAGAATCTAGAGATAATAGAGAGCCTCGTGATTTACGTGAAATCCGTGATTCAAGAGATTTACGGGACGTCCGAGAATCTCGTGACCCTAGAGAGGTCCCAGAAGCTTCTCCTCCACGAATATCCCCATTGCTTTCAGTACGTAGATTTCGAACAGAACCCTCACTTGATATGCCTACGCCTACGCATCCTCCTATTCCAAAAGATGAACCACCCGACGAACCTATACGTCCGTCCTCACCCGAAGATGACTCGGTTTCTATTAGATCCAATGGAGCAAACGATAACATCGGTGCGTATAAGTGTAACTGATTTACTTCGTATTTAAAATAAAATAAAAAAGCTTGCACACTAATATTGCAGCGGACACTATAATTCCCTATGTTGTTTCGCAGGCAAGGAAATCACAAATTAAACATCTCAAACAACCGCAATCCAAGAATTCACATTTATCTGTCACATAAATGTCTATCTTGATGGGAAATCAAATCTGGGACCTCTCGCAATGTGTTCTGATAACGCATATAACAATCTGGATTTTTCGGAGCCCAAGGATACGGTTTTGGACATCTTAAATAAATGTAATAATAAATGCGTACATACTCGATGACATTTATTTAGAGATAATGTCTACGTCTACGATTCTATCTTATGTCAGAAACGACACGTAGTAACAGTAATTATTGCCAATTTCAAATTTATCTTCAAAATTTTGTCAATGATCACTACGATACTCATTCCGGTTTCCTTCAGTTTCATTTGTCAATGTCAAAACTGTCAAAGAGAGTAAAGAGCAAGCCAGAACAAGTTTTGTTACTAAAATTTATTTGATTCCATTCATTTACATTTTGTTTAATACAGATAAGAATAGTTTATATATTGTTTATTAATTTCGTTACAATGTTTTTTCTCACTTCATATTATAACTCGATTTCGTGCCAACTTGTAATTATGTGTCTAAATTTTATTGCCAATATAACCTTACACATATCAAATTTTTATCATCGGATGAATATAAAGTACGCTCTAGATGATTGAAAATTGGAATACAATTTTAACACCAGCTTTGTAATATCATTTATAATATGAGTTATCAAATTGTTCCAGGGATCAACATGACAATAAACAGTCATGGCGTATTAAGTGCGAGGTATTCACCGGTGGAGCGTTTGAGCGTGCTAAACGCTCTTCCACACCCAGGGCTGTCCCATCCATCGCTACCCAGCCCAAGAAATGAACCTATTGCTGGCCCATCTGGGCTTCCTCCAGTGCAACAAGTACCATTAGTAAGAAATTAAGTTACTTTAGTATATAAAGCAGTAACGGTTAAGTACATATATCCTTGTTTGTTTCTTTCTTATTTCTTACATTTGGCATATAATTAATATCTTATAAGCTGCCCCGGATCTAGGGGGGGGCAAGCTGGGTCCCATGCCCCGGGCGGCAAGTTCAGAGTGCGACCAAATTCACACTTTACAGATGAATGGACAACTCATCATTCACGTAACTTTGACCACAGAATAAATTATAGTACAAGTAGCTGAAATTATAAAGATATAAGAAGTTGGCGGGGGTGGCATTTTTCAATTTTTGCAAATAATGCAGTGGATCTTTGAGAGATCTCCTGTCTTAAAACAGACAACATCAAGTTATATGTATGTTAATAGTATTACTATATACATAGCAATTAACATTTTTTTTTACAAAACAAATATATTGAGTGAATATGCCTTCAATTTATTAAGTAACACAGTTATAAATAGATGCGCTAACAGTGTATACATATATATGAAATGAATTAAAATGTAGTTTGTTATTTTACTTTATTGCAGTATTATCAAATAACATTTGAACCACTTTACTTCCAGTCATTGAAGAAAGAAATTGATTGGGACCGAAACAATGAAGACAAGGCTGGTGAATCATCCTCAGAATATCGACTGCAGCATGATTCAGTATGTATTAAAGTTCTGTTCTTAATTTGGCTGTGGTAGTTTTGTAAATGTTGTACTGATTTTTATCTTAATATTTAACTGTAATCACAGTACTTACTAAATTTTACAGTGGAAGTTATTTAATATTCCATGGAATTCAAAAGAAGGCATGGAAAAATATATCTTGATGTAAAATGTAAATATTTGAATAATTACTACTTAAACACTTATGTAAAATATATCTAAAAAAAATTAATAACCATTTTGGTTGTTGTAATATTAAATTTGTTAATATTAAATGAATTATGACAAAGTTAGTTACTTCATATTTTATAAAGCATTGAAATCCTTTGTATTTCATAAACAATTTTAATAATATTGTGATTACTGTGTTAGATATGTATGTACCATGCATGTTATGTGTATAAATAGTACCAAATAATTTCTTTTAATATTAAGGTATTTAGAAAATCGACAATGTTAATTTATAAGGCATATTAGATAAATATCTTGAATGGCCTGATATATAAATAATAAATATGTTGTAATTACATACAACATGCAAAGTTTACGGGAAAGGATTACAATTTGGCACTTATTGACATGCAAGTAATTTAAAAACCTTTTATCTATTTAAAATAATATAGTTAGGTGTTTCTCATGTATATATATATATGTATGTATGTATGTATATCTCGACAGCCTAGTTTATCTTTAGAAAATTGATTTTTATTATGATAATTATACCGTTAATACAGGTTATATTTCATGGCTTTCATACAAATAGTTAAAGATCATATCTTGTAAACTTTCTGAAATACTATATATATTTTAAAATACAAAATTTAAAATGTCTATATGTACACCATAATCATATATGGCTAAAACAAATTTATTAACAATTCATTTTAAAAAAAATGTTAATTTTTAATTGATTTAGTCTCAGTTAATGGAAAAAATATCTTTAATTGTTTAAGTGTTTAATTGTGGTTACTTGTTCAGATTTAATACTATTCTGCAGTTGGTACATACAAGCTTAATTTGAACAAGAGACAAACTTACGACAGCAAAACGTATAGGTTAAATATTGCAGGTTTAATTTAACTATTGGTGTACTATTTGTCGTATGTGATAGCGATTTTTTTCCTTAATTGCATGCTTGTCAATGTGCTACGCTGTTTTAAACATCAAGTACTATGCCTTGCTGTCAAGAAGTTGACCTTCATTTTGTTGGCCATCATTTTTTATATCCATTCATTTTGTTTAACATATTTTTTGGGCAGTTTTTTATTTAAATTTTGGCCATATACATGCATACGTTATAAGTACGAATCAGTGATTCAGTACGCGCGCGTTGCTAAACAACAAGGCATTACGCGTAGCCGGCTCCCGGGTTCACTCCTGCACATTTTTGGGCAAAAATGAGCGTCAACTTCTTAATTAGATAGTGAAAATTAAGAATATAACAAGACTGCATCTCAATTTAGAAAGTAGTGGTAGAGATAATTGCACAAACTTTGGTCCGTGTAAGACCCGACAAGAGAAAAAGAAGTTGATGTTCTTTTTGTCGTTGCAGGAGTACGAAGGGTCCGGTAGGGGGAGAATTGAGGAGGGTGAAAGGGGGTACCCTTGTATACATTGCGGAGCAACGTTTCCACACCAGAGCAAATTGACCAGGCACATTTTGACGACACACACACTCGATACATTAAAATATCGCGAAGCTATATTGGGCAGGCCGATGGGTCTGCCCTTGATCGGACAGTTTAGTGAGCCGACGTATATGAACATGCCGACTGAAGAATCACCCATCGATTTGGATATCGGGCCGGTGGAACCTGGCAACGTGGTGCTATGCAAGTTTTGTGGCAAGAGTTTCCCGGACGTCTCATCGCTAATAGCTCATTTGCCGGTTCACACTGGCGACAGGCCATTTAAATGTGAATTTTGTGGAAAAGCATTCAAACTAAGGCATCATATGAAGGACCATTGTAGAGTACACACGGGTAAATAGCCTAATTTATATATTATTATTGCAATTATTAATTATTATTTTATATCTTTCCTGAAAGTATTTAATCTGTATTATTGCATATGGATCCGTTTCTTTGGACGTGAAATTAACTTTTCGAAATAAATTCTAGTCACTCAATTTAAGTATGTTTATTTAATACAACTTACAAAAGTTTTTAAACGTTTAAATGATTTTTTAGGAGAACGACCATTTCGTTGCGTTTTGTGCGGCAAAACATTTTCGCGGTCGACCATATTGAAAGCCCACGAGAAGACTCACTATCCAAAGTACGCTCGGAAGTTCCTTTCGCCGAGCCCAGTGGATACCGAGGAGGAAAGTCCACATCAATGAGTCCAGGATCACTGTAGAGCACAAATTTATGGGAATATATTAGCCAATAATTCGATTTATTGGAAATAGTCAATGGTGAGAGTTAATGAACAAATGAAGGACAATATGTTGTAATTAGTTAAGAATGTGATTAAATGCCGCAACTGTGATCTGAATGATATGAATAATATTTGATATTTCACTAATAGATAACTGACACAAATGTTGTTAACACTTTGATTTATTCGAATGTGCGAATTCAGTTATTATTATGTTTGCTTCCTGATTGTTTTGACTGTTAGGTGCTTTCTTTACGACTTACACGATAATAATTATAAATTCATTGTACGATTGTTTCTTAGGTGGCGTAGCCAAAGTTAGCTAGGTAAATAATACTTCATTTTATTGATATACTTAAGTAATAGATTCTGCTTTTTATTTTTTTTAATGGCTTACTTTGAAATCTATTAATAATAGATAATTAAAAACCATGGAGGGAGATATCAACAAAACTTTCGTTAGGTAAAAAAAATGTGCACAAAGAAAAGAAAAATGAAAAATATTGTATTATTTAGAGATGACGTAACCCCTAGGAACATGCATATGTATTAAAGTAGGTCTCTCAGAATTGATTTTATAAACCAAATTAAAGATTGATTATGAGTGCTTTAATTATAATTATTAATTATTAGAGATCATACGAAAATTGCACTCACATAGTTGGTATGGATAAAATTTAGCGATTTGAAAGTTTTTACTTATTTTACGTCTTTAAAATTCAAATAACGAAGCACGCTCCCCCTGAGGTAATTCAAAAGCAATATTAAGACATATAAATGTAAATACATATAGTTTGATACCTACTATCGGTTTTTTAGGAAATTTATTAGGACGTAATGCTTCAGTAGCTCTGTAAAGTGGTGAGAGAGTTGTGGATGTGATCAAGGGAATCAAAGCTTTAAGCGCCGTTCTAGTTCAATCGATACTGATGCTATGCCTCTACTTCCATTTAATTACCCTTATTGTTTACTACAGCTCCGGTAGTTATTACAATGTTTTCTCACTTTTGTGGCTGTTTAAATAAATTATTTATCGACGTCGACTTGGAACGTAAGAGGCATTGTATTAACACGCACGGATCTATAAATGTTTTATATATTTTCATACGGAATATCCACATTATTATTTCAATAGTACATGTCGAATGCAACGTGTTCCGACACAAACGGGGGATTGCATTTGAGACCTCACTGTGTTCAAGAAATAAAACAGAGTCAAATACAGGGATATTTTACGGATTCGTTTATGTGACATATATAACACTTGTTATTGTTTACGAGACAGGCCTTAATACACATAGCACACAGCCTGCTTCGGGCTTCATATATCAATTTTACATACTTATTGCAGACGAGACAAATTGGAAACACTAAAGCTTTGATTTGTTATTGATTGAACGGTGGACGTTTTCTTTCGGCAAATTTTAGGGTACGGCCGAATGTGAAAATGGTTTGTTATTTATTCTGTGCCTATTCGAGTTGGATTTGTAATGTCTGAATTTGTAGGCAATGTGTCTAAGAGGATTTTTTAGCAGTGCATTAAGGCATAGTCTGCGAAATATGTTATATATTTGTGGAATGAGTAGAAAAAAGGCCTGATGTTATACAGCAAAGTAAATATTGAAAAATGATGAAAAAATATTCTTAAGATCACTAATTCTTATTTTTAATTGCTGTTACTACTTATCCAATAACATAACAGGCAGACTAATATGTCTTATTACCATTCAAGTAGCTTAGCGAAATGTGGCGTAATGTGCCGCCATCTTTAATATACGTTTCTTACTTTAAACCTTTTTCTTATTTTTATTGATGTGCTAACGGTACTCGGGCTTGAACACGCATATTTTAATAGATTGCAAGAAAATACTAAAGAAAAAAATAGAAAAGATGGGAAACCCTGATCATTTCATATTTTGTAGTTCATGTAACATATCATTTTATATCGAAACAAAATGTAATAATAATATAACTTGTTTTAAAAATATATTGACAACAATTTTAGGATAAATATTTAAATTAAAATTATACAATTGATTTCAATGTAGGCGTTATAATGTCTTAATAATATGGTAGGAAATAGTAATTCAATTATTATACATATAATATAATGTTTGGGATTATATCAAATGAAAGTATTATGGTAATTTAGGAAAACAACTGTGATATATAAGTAAGGATGCGACATCTGGGAGGAACTAATGTTGATCTCAGAATGTGATTTCAAAAAATAAGGATTTGTAGGTTGAAGCTTGAAAATTGTTATTGAGGATGTTTTATGGATTTATTCATGAAAATATAAAATGGGCTTCACGTTAGGTATTTTTTTTTCAGTTATTATATGCATATGCAGCATATGCAGCGTTAAATTAGGTTACTTGAAATTTAGTTACAACTTTTCATACACTTTGAATAACGTAAATCAAAGTTAGTGAACGTAATGGTAAGTGGAAGGTTGATGTTTTAGTGGATCTCATCCTTTTTTTAAGAGTTATGATGTTGCTAGATATTAAGGCGGGTATCGTTTGCCAAAATCCGTACACATGAAATTTACGTAATGTACTTATTTTTACAATTAAATTTAAACGCCTCACATTCCTAAGAGTTTTCAGATACGGGGGGGATTTATGAATTCGCATGTCACCGATAATGTTTTTAGTGCGTGAGATCGCCAAGAGTACCGTAGCATTTCAAAAATACTATACGATTTGGATAAATTATTTAATGGAATGTGGAATTAGAGTGGAAATAACGCTATGGTAGTGTCCTTAGGAAGCTCTTCCAATGCACCAGATAACGTTAGTTAGACATAGGACTGCGCAGTATTTCTCTAAGGAACATTTTAAAAAGTGTTACGGTATTTTTATCTAGTTGGTGAGAGCGCGTTATGAATACTGTCATTTCTAAGAGTAAGAACGACTCGAACATTCCATATAGTTATGTGGATGTTTAAATTTACTTCAATTCAACGAGACGAATGTAAATCGGAAAGTGTCGTTATTTTTCGATGGCGTGTACTCTGATAAATATATGCATTTAAGTGAATTTGAACAACCATTCATAGTTTCGTATCTATCGTTTGAATAGAGGTGACTTCTTATACTTCTGTAATATTAGATGTTCTAATATGAGATGCGGTAATGCACAATTTAATTTCGGCTGCTTTTTGAAGTCACTCAAAAAAGAATATTAGGATATAGATTGTTAGATGCGCTGCTTCCCGGAGCCAGGCCGAACGGAGAGTCTAAAGCGAGTCATAAGTATATAGATCAGAATCAATAATGTTGCTATTTGAAAAGCTGCACTGTTATTATTTTTTGGATTTAATCGTTACCAAACTGTATAGCAATACTGCAACCTTAATTAATGTTCCTCTTCTTATTTTAAGAAAGATTGAATATTTACAATTTACATGAAGAATAATAGCAATAATTAATTAAATGGTTAATAAATATGCGAATTAACAAATTTGTACAAGTTTTTATCGAAATAGTTTTATAATAGAACAGAATGCAGTTTTAATAGTATTTTGTTTCCTAACTTTCAGAGATACTATTTATTAATTAAATATTAATGATTGTTATAATTATATTTCTATGTATTCACATGTATATAGGCAGCGTGGTAAATAATATGTTAGTGAATTGTATTTAAACACACAAGCAATAGTTAATATATGATCCCCAAGTGCAGTTATTCAAATTTTAACATTCGCCAGTTGTTGCCACGTCCCTGCAAACCTGCAAACATGCCGTTAGCACAAATAAAATGAAATAGTTATTTATATGTATAAAATTTATGTAGTTATAATATTTTCCTGGTATCTATCAAGCATGATTACTATTAAGACGACATCCAGCACGAAACGTTTCATATGTTTATATAGATACCAGTTAGATTCATTTTTTTTTTAAATGTAAATTGTGACCACAGTTTTATATTTAGAGTGCCTCTTGCCTATGTGAGACTTATATAAAGGCTGCAAATCACGAACTATACATAGTTTATGTAGGGGATGAAGTATAGGTACACATTTGAAGTTTTATGGTTAAAATTGTAAGTTGCGTTATGATATGTGACTTGCAGCGTGCATCCCGCGAATATACTTTGTATTGAACATGCAGTAACCTCAGAACTACATGACGAGTCGTTGCATTGAACAAAGCGAGAAGACACCTCCGTAGCGAACGCATTCCATTCGTGTGATGTTATTACGTTGAGAAGACATCAGAGCGAATTTTTTTTCAAAACCAATGCATGCTTGGACAGTAGGTTACTTGTAAAATCTTATGCTTGATCTCTTGATCGGAAAGCATGTTGCAGCGGTAAGTGGTTTTAACGCAGCCTCAGATGCAGCTTCGCAGTCTATGAACAGAATCGGTTAAAAGATATTTTTGCAATTACCAAAGTAGACACATTACAACTCTGTGAACGCGTCGATCGCAACAACGTGCATCGCGCAGCATCTGAACGTGCAAGGAAACTTAAAGAACAACTAAATGTCCGATACCGCATAAAGCCTGTTGCAGCGTTGTGCTTTCGATCAAGAGATCGAAACTTCAGATGTCCATGTATGATTCACTCAAATGGCCGCTTGAACTATCACTTAAGCGAAAACTGGTCAGTTGTGACTTACTCACTACCTATTTTAAGTGGCATACCTAAATATAGAACTTTAATTGCAATTTTTCTAAGTTCCTGTAGGTGTATTGATTATTGTATATTGGTACAATTTGTTTTATTAATTATAATAATTTGTTTATTGTAACTTATTTAGATTTAATGTTTTTTGTGACTACCAATTACATTGGCATAGGATACACTAGAAATTGCTTGCGGTACGTGTATTGGGATGGGACATTACAAAACTTTGTTAGATTGAGATATGACGTACCGTTGACTAGTTTTAAATACAAGTACCGTAATCTTTTTCGTGTTTTGTGTAATGAATTATATTCAGCACAAGTTCAAATAATGTAGGTCCACTTTTTATAGAGCTTAATTATCGTTCCTTCCTCATAGAGACACGAACGACCGTTTCCCTTAAGCCGTTTTATTTAACATTTATTGTTGACATTTTAGAATAGACAAATCTGTTTTGCCTTAACATTATTATTAATAGTTCATAATTCATAATGTTGTAACTGTGAGCAGTATGATTTTGTTAAAAGGTACACACAATATATCGAATCGGTCGAGGATCAAATTGGTATAATGTTTCGTCAATTGTACAACAGTAAATAGAAACATCACTGTTGGCCACTGTAACATTTGAAACAAATATAAGCATATCATAGCTGTAAAAATACAATTTTGACAAATAAAAGCTCTACAATCATTACAGAACCACTCTTTCAATTATCCCTGAACGTAATCATCAACGGATTGTATTAACCAGGTACGTGCATATGAAACTGTTACTGGTGATTTTATTTTATACAGCGAGAATGAGACTGTAATGTTTGAATTTCAGATGCGTTTGGACATGTGCCGTTCTCCAAATATCCCGAGTATTCCGAGCCCGATTCCGCCGCGCAGTCCGACTGCAATCCCGCTGTGGTCGCCGCTGCTGGCTCTTCAGGCGTGCCGCCTTCGCAGGTATTTGAGCGACGATTGCATGAGCTACCAAAGCCGTCACATGCTCCACACAGACAGACGCCGGTGCGGAGTCTGCCTCGCCTCGTTCCCGTCCGCGTGGCTTCTCGAACGCCATGCAGCACTACAACACGCTTCGCAGGCATCGTGCGAGGAAAAGCCTTTCGTCTGCGAGCAGTGTGGACAGAGCTACAGGTACCGATCTGCTTACGTTAAACACAGGGAACAGAACCATCGCGCAAGACTGCCCGCCGACAAGCTATTTACATGCGACGTCTGCGGAATGCAATTCAGATACCTCAAATCTTTTAAGAAACATCGCTTAAATCACACCCTGGAAAGACTTCACACTAAGAACACGGACCCGCCCGAAGGAATCGATCAAGTCTCTAGCACCAATGAAGTGCTAATCGGTCAATGCGGAGAAATGGACCTATCGATGAAAAAGAGAAACAGAGCCGAACCGGTCAGAACTCCGCCCATTGAAGTGGTCGGTGACGCAGAACAAGATAGCACCGTAGATTCGAACGGGCCCACTGACACGTCGATTGTAACGGTCGATGACTCCAAGGACTCCAGAAATTCGAGTGCCGAGAGTGAGAACAAAAAGGACGACGACACTCCGTCACAAGAAAGGAGACGCGTGCCTGTATCTTTTGCTAGCATCAGCTCCATCGCTGACAGCTCCGAGAGCGAATCGCGGGGTGACTCGAACAAATTGGACACTTCGATCTCCCACTCAGGTATACTGGGGTTCTTGCAGAACGAAGAGAGACAGAGGGACAGGGAGAGAAGATTCGCTTGTCCCTTCTGTGGCAAATGTGTCAGATCTAAGGAGAATTTAAAACTGCATGTCAGAAAGCACACAGGGGAACGGCCGTTCGTGTGCCTGTTTTGCGGAAGAGCGTTCGGAGGAAAGAGCGACCTTACTCGCCACCTGCGCATTCACACTGGCGAAAGGCCCTATCATTGCGAGGCCTGTGGTAAATGTTTTGCTCGAGCTGACTACCTCTCCAAGCATCTCACTACGCACGTTCACAATGCACGCTGAACCGCGCCGTCCTCTTTTCAATCTATAGCTAATGAACGACCGAGTTATATAAATATAACGGGAAATTGGAATATTTTTTAATACATTTTTAAACTTTACAACGTTATTGTGAATATACCTACACAGGTCTAATAGGAAATTTACATTAGTCTTTTATTTCGGAGTGGTATTTATAGTTTACAAAATAATTTTTGATATTTATTGTATATGAAATATTGAAGACATATAAAAGAACATTTATGTTTACTCCTAAGCAATAAAAACGGAAAAAAATTATCACACGTCACACTACACACAGCATGTTGCGTTAACAAAAGCTGCAGATGATTTTTTGGATTTTTTTAGCTTTATAAATACGGTCACCTCTGCTTTTAGATATTAATAATTCCAGTATCGTGAACCTGTGCATGGAACTACTCGAAATGTTTCAGTCTCATGTCAAAATATTACTGGGATTATATTAAGTAATTGTAATTAGCAACATGTCATGACACCTTCCCAGTTTTTTTTTTTCATTTAATAATTACTACATTTAAAATGTTACGTTCAAAAATTTCTATTGCCATATTTTTGTACATTTGAATCTTATGTTAAGATCGAGGACTCTTTCCACTGAAAGGAATTAGGAAAATTGTAGTGGTGACGATAGGTAGGAGAATGCAATAAGCTGTGATTCATACGATTAAGACCAGTCAACAACTTTTAGAACATCGAAAATGTTTTATGTAATATAATCTAAAGTAATATTAACGTTTAGGCATAAATTAATTATTATAGGTTTAAGAAATCTCTCTGTGCCAAAATATGTACCTCATAAAAGTAAACATTGAAGTAGATAAATTAATTATCTAGACTTGTTTATTCACATTTTGTTTTAAATTTCGTTGTTATGAATTTTATATTCAAGATTTAACTGTTGCGTCAGCTATCTGCATAATTTGACTCAACTCCGTTATTATGGATTGAGTGTATATCTACAAAAATACTCACCCGCTATACTAGATATTTATTCAGCGATCAGATATGCATGTTAAATTATGTTACGATTTTAATATTTTAACATGGTACTTAAAAGTAAAAAAATATGTTTAATAGTGATCTTCGAGCAACTGCAACCTCACTTGAACGTATTTTTTATAAGATTTAGTCACATAATACAGGCATATTTATTTATATAGTAACAGAAGTTTGTATTTCTATTTTGATTATATGAAAGTCCATAAAAGTTCGTACAAGAAGGAAGTATAGCGGGTTAATATTTTAAAATGAAACACTGTTCCTTAATATAATTGTTATTTGCAGTTTGTTATTAGTAACGACGGATTGTCTTCTTAAGTTTGATACAGCTTCCCTATACAGGAACAAATAGCTGTTATTATATAATTATATATCTTCAGATACAAGATAATAGAAAAGTACTAATATTTAAACTATGTTACTCTGCAAATAGTGGAAATTTAAACACGGCTCATGGCTAATGAGTAAAAATCTCCTTCGTTCGTTTGCTCACTGCAAAGATGATCGAGTTAAAATCAGAGTTGCAGACATAATATTCGAGTTAAAGTTAATTTTTAAAGTGAGGTGAAAACTGGTTAATTATTATTACAGGTAATTATTGCTGATAAAGCCAATTTCTTCACATCATTTTATAGATCCGGGGTTGAGGTTTTTTTTGTTCTATAAGTTGTTTCATTTTATTCTTAGAGATAACATTTAACTTAATTTACAAAAATAGTGTCGTTGCCAGAGGGATATAAATATTAAGTAAAATTTAGGTAGTCGAAAACGTTTAGTATAAACGACAAGCAATACTCGGATTTATTATTTTTACTACCAAAATACTCTATTACAACTGTGAGTAAATAATTGGCGTATTAACCAAGTTTTAAGAGTTGGTACTGAGAAGTTGTACTATAAGCTTTGGCGGTTAGGAATCTAGCGATGTCATTTTCAAAATGCTCTTAAAAAGTCTAATAATACCATCGAAGTAAACATAAGACGCATTAATTAATTGTGTATATGTAGATATTTTGCCATTATGTCAAATTTATAATATAAAATAATTATTCGAAATTGATGTTGACTGTTTTTATAATTATATCGGCAGTAGGTACTTGATGTTGTGGTGTATATTAGTGTCTTATAGATGTAAGGTAATCACTGAGAGGGAACGCTCGCGAGACCCCTTCTTGATTGACATTAAAGCATGTTATCGTTATAGGCCGGGATACTGTTGCACCTCTCAGTGGTACATTATTTTGAATTCTCGTAGCGTTTAATATTGGTGTGGTATATTTTATTTGTTCACGTAACGGACATTTACACAATTATTATTGTAATTTATGTAACTTTTAAATCAGAATCTAAAATATATCTAGCACATCAAAACTGTAAATACGGGAGTGCTACCAGGTCAAATGTGATAAATTAGATTTAAGTCAATTTTCTTTTGTATCATCAGTGAATTGCCACAGATGAAATTTTACCAATTTTGTTTATGACTCGGCTAGGATATATATTTTAACAATTTTATTCTATTGAGGCCACAAAAGTATAATTTCTGGCGTGTGTGAGCTTATGGGCATTATTTATTACAATTAATTTAACCAGTTTTTGAGGTGTGAGACTTGGTGCATCGTGTAAGAGACATCTTTAGAAAGGGACACGTGGAATTAGGTTCAATTAACGCACAATTTACCAGATGCTAAAGCGTTTATACATTTCCGTCCAATTAGTATTTATATTTTTAATTCGTATGAAAATTTAAGTTATTGATTTTAAATTCGATTATTATTCTTTTGGTCTATATTGTAACGGTTTTTATTTAAATTAGGTAATTTAATTATTCATTCTAATTTTACGTTCAATTAACTTCTTGTTTGGTTGTATTCATTCCAATTATAAAGGTGAATGTCTATATAATTTTAATAATTTCCAAGGAAATATGCCTTTGCATTGACAGTATTGGCCCCTAGCGATGCCTACGCGAAGTACGGAAACGAAATGAATAAGTCATATTTATGATAAAATGTGAAATAAAATTGATAACTTTCTTTCTATTTCTCTTCTTCCCATTCGGTGGCTCGTCGGCTCGTTTGTCTTGCATGAAAAAACAAAAAAAAAAAAATTACTGGTAATTTATCTATTTTGATTAATTGAAATAAAGAATCCCGTGTTCTAGACATTGCTCCGATTGTCTATTTCCCATTTACAGAAAAGTTATAATATCCTACGTCTTAGGCTACGACCTATATTACGACATTAGAACACGTAGTATAGAGTCAATTATAATTTTATATTACAACTGTCTATTCTGGGTTTATTCATTTTTGTTTAGAAACCAGTAACAAAGTATTGCGATTTTAAAACGTTGAGCTTTTTTATATAACACACAATTTGATTTTAATAAAAAAGGTTATGCGGGCAGATAATAATAAGGTTTAATCGAAGTAGTATTTTTCTTTTAAGGGATCAAATAAAACACAAGACTTGTCCCCCTCGATTTGAAACTATTCACTGTTTTAAGTGCTTTATGTGCATTACTGTGAACCAAAGTGATATTCTCCATCAAAGTAAATTTAATTAGAATCAGTAAATTTTCTTGGCATTATTGTATTTTTTCAAGCTGGCTGTTATGTAAGTACGTGTGTTTGTATCTTACATTTTTTAAACAGTTATTGCACGTGTTCATTAATCAATCATAACACAAACACAACCATTTGTTACTTAAACTTTGGGAAACTGATAGCAGATGGCGTTGCTCAAGTTATAATATTTGCATTTTAATAAGGAGAATAGATTTTATTAATATTTGCAATGTTTCATAGGATTCGTAGATATATCTTTTTTATTTCTCACATTGTTTATTATAATTTACTTGGTCTGTTTTCACTTTTTTGTTAATAATGTTAAGTTCTTTATTTATTATGGTTTCCTATATCAAATTATTATTTTAATAGAATTATATATATATGTATGTATACATTAATATTTATAGTTTATCCAATTATGACACATTATTTTCCGATAATAATTCTGTTAATACTTGCTCCTACGTGTCTCATGAAGAGACTGGTTTGCTAGATATGCAATCTAGTTTCATACATATTGATAACAGTTATATGAATGCCACATTAGTGCTCAAAGTATCTTAAGTCACTTTTTCAAACTGAGAAATAAACTTAGTCTTGGTGACATTCATGCGCTACTAATATTTAACCTAACCTGTTCAGTGGCCTGGTTAAATCTTCAATATCCTTTACTAGAATATGTTATTATGCAATAACAAGGTAGTTATATAGTTGATGTTGGAATAGCAATTTATGTCACAATGTCTTATACAAAAGTTTATAGAAAGTGATAGTCCCTTCTTCAGATCATTCTCATTAATCCATTATTACACGCTCGATACTTGTTCTTAAAGCTAAAAATCATAGCCTTTAAGTGTTACTAGATGTAGTATAATGTCCTTTATCTGTTGAATACTTTGCCACTTTTGAAAATGTCTTCAATTTAATTAGATAACAAAAACATAATTATGGAAGACTTAAATCTTGATTTTATTCAGTATTTTCATTGGATGCAAAAGATCTGACCAATTTTAAATTCAGTTAACTTTACGGTGGTACCATTATCAGCTTCTCCATATCAGTACCAAAACTAAATATAATTGGATTTATTTCAATTCCCCTGTGGATATGAACGCATCAGCTTCGAGATTCCGTTTTTTTACTTTATGATGCGATCATATTTGCGTTACACAACTTTAAACCAACTAAATGCGAGTCGGTTATTTTCTAAATTGGAAAACTTAGGCAGACCAGACGCGTCTGCCATTGATCTTTGTCGAATTGTGGACTCGTTTGCAGTGGATCATAGTGTTTTTACTTCACAAATTTGTACTCCACCTATAGAACGTCCACTTTCTGTACAAAGTGTTAAGCTAAAGTGTATAAAGTTATAAGGGGTAAAATTGATAATGCGGGATCGAATTTGGGTGATCCATATCCTAAGAAGTATCCAGTCTAGTGATAAATGGTCATGTTATAAATGAGCTGGAGATTTCTTAATTCTTTTAGATTTTGTGAATCACAAGGACATTCTTGCGTATTCTCTCTGTTTCTGGAACCTATAATTTCACATTGCTAGCGGTCAGTTCTCGTTGGAAAAAAATGTTGCTATTAGGCTTATGATAAAAATAATGTTATAAATATTCCGCAAGGCTTAATTATTTAACTTTTATCTTTGTTTGTCAATTCAATCACTTCTCTGGTGATCGGACAGCTGTGAGTTTATACTGTCATTGGCCAACTCAGTCATAATCTTGACTCAAAATGTACGTGGTCGAAACAGTACATGATAGTTTGAACCCCTCCAAATGTCAAGGAATTTGTTGGAAAGATGATAGTAATAACTGGCTGGTAATACCTTATAATAATAATGTCATTGCATTCTTAATTCTTTTCTTCGTGCAAGTAATGGGCATTTGCTGGAAAGCAAATTATATATCTTCTCAAGAAATTTCTACCATATAGCATTCATTATTGTTCTGTCCAATATTGATTATGCTGATGTGTGTTATCTAGACATAACAGAATAACTTCTTAAAACGCTACACCACGTATTTAATAATCGTATCCGATTTATCTTAATTCTGGGCAAGGTTGGCCATATTCAGTTACCGAATTCATTTGAAACGGCTTACAATTCTTTTAAATCTCAGTCCTTATTTTGTTCTTTATTTATGGGAACCGACTTCTCCTTTATATTTTCGTGCACACACGATGTCTTTTCTGCGCTGAGCACTACAGCTACACCGACGCTGAAGAAACGTGATGTGAAGTGGCACTGAAAAAAATATCAGTATGTTTACATCCTGCACGACAAAGAACTACGCTCTTGTAGCAACTATACGAGGATATTTTCCACCACGTAATAGTGAAGTATCCATTATTCCTATCAGCCAATACTACTCTAAAACACCCTAGCTGTAAACTTTAATACCTTTCATCGGGTTCAATTTGCAAATGTATCTTGATCCCTGGTAGTGGATGAGTGATCGTGAGTGAGTATCCTGTACAGCTTCTAAATTTTTTTTGGTTGTGTATTTATTAAATATACAAAATGCAATTCTCCTTTCGCCCTTTCTAATGTAACTAATGTTTTATATGCAATATATATTATTAATATGTTTACGTTTTCAGTTACATATATAGTTTTTGTGTCTACTTCGCACTTTTAATACCATGCAAGTGATCCTGCATGGCATGACTGGCAAAGAATACTAATAGGCACTGAGACCGCCGTTGTATTGTATAAATAATAAATAAATTAACCTATAAATAATTACAGATACAAAACTGCTCGATTTCGTGATAAACCAATTATTTTCATGCTGATGTTTATTGAACGTATATTTGTTGTTACAATTCTTGTGATATTACTATAAGTTAATACCGCATAACACATGAATGATTGAAGTCTCCACAACCAAGCCAACGATGAACGAACCTAGACTGATTTTCGGGTAGCTGTAAGGTAAGCCAGATGTTTCGCAGTCAATAAGTAATATTAATAAATAGGTGTTGATTTTAAATGTTTTAAAAGCCAAAATACAGTCTCAATAGTTTACGACATAAAACAATAAGAGAGTTTATTTAATTTTTAAAGGTAACTTATACAGAATGTTTTATATACCGACCTTAAATTATTTTTCAGATGTATTGATTTTTATACATGTCCATATACAATAATGCATAGCGGTAAGTGTAGTTATCGTAGATGGGTCTATTAACCGTGTGGTGCTACAAAGTGTAATGATATGTGATAGAAACATTACTACAGAGACATTTTATTTATTCAAGCTTCCATAGATAAATTATATTATCACATTACATTGAAATGATACAATTTCAGCAATAATTTACTTGGTTCACCAATAAATGATTGCATAAGATTTTTTTTCCACTATTGATACAATAAAAATTTGTCGTATTGTGTGTGTATCTTAGAAACCAAAGTATTTAATAATGTATGAAAAGTGTGTAAAATCTTTGGCGATTTATCTATGTTATAATTTACTGCAAAAATGTAAGGAGTGTGGAAGGCGACCAAGCTTACCGATCATGTTGGAATTATTCCGGGTTTTATTTTGAACATTTACCTTATATGTCCAGAGTTAAATTTTATTCAAACATAAACTATGTAGGCATCTTGATAATTTAGACATTTATAGTTAGTTAATATTTTCTGTTCGGGCTTGACATAAGCCATACAATGTAATATAATAATATGTTAACTTGTTTTATGGCCTTACTAATATTAAAGTTATGTATTTCCAAATAAATTTACCATACCTAATGTTGTTAACAATATCATCAAAACCGGTCTACATAGCAAGCAATAAATTAATGTTTTATTTTTAAATAATTGGGTTATACATTTTAATGGAATAATTTTAAATCAGAAATATTAGGTTATAGTACATATTGTTATATAATATAATATATTTTTTTTACTGGTGTATTTCAGATAATTATTGCTGTTAAACAGATAGTCCTGTTTTATAGTTTTAACATGAAAACTTATTAACTTTTATATAGGTATTTCAAGATTTTTTTATTTGGCAACAAGTCAAACATTTTAACTATAAATCAGTCCATTTAATTTAAATCTCTTGTCCATTGTCCAATTAAACTTAGGTATAATCATATTTTGGATGTGTATTACGCCACATTCTAAATTAAAATTGCTATTGTGTATATTATTTCTTTAAAATATTGATGTGCAAAATTATAGTAAATGTCTTGGATCTCTAAAATTAAGAAAAAAAAAGACAAAAACACTTTACGAAATTTCTAAATGTGCAATAAATGTGTGTGTTGTAGTGTTACCATTAGGCATAAAAAATTTAAACTATAAAATATGGTTACCCTTACTTTGTAGAGCAGATGAAAACACTGTTCAATTTTAAATGTGCTTTTTTAAATATTGCCATGATCTCATTTTGATCGGTAACCATATTTTTAGTGTGTTAATGAATATTTGGCACTTTAAAAAAGGCACATTTTCCTATTATAATTGAAAACTGGTTTGAAACGTGTTGAAATGGATTTGTTGGGTAATTTAATTTCGTAATGAAATATATTTGTTTCATTAATAGAAGTTATTTCATTTTTCCTTAACCTATCCCTTAGACTTGTAAAATTAATGCGCCCCAGCTTCAGTTCAAATGACGCTATTTAAGAATGGGATAAAATATGAATATGTGACTGTCATTATATAAATATGAATTATTAGTATTCAGTATAATAATTGAGGAGGTAGTATATCAGTAGAACTTGTAGTGTGGTGCAGGTTACAATTGCCGAACTACAACTGTGGGGCTTAGGTTTTGTTTTAAATTGAGAAGCTTAAATATGCACCACGGCACGACTTGGCAGAGTTCACAACTCTGAACACATTGGAGAAACCTACTTCGTCTATCCGTGATGTTTTTTTTTATTGAATACGCAAATGACAATTTTTAATATGCACATAACTTTGAAAAACCAAAAGTGTTGGTAGGACTCGAACCTTGCATCGGGCTTAGATCCAACGACCTCCTAAAGTTGGTGCCCCATTGTTTTGTCTGCTTGTATGTAAAAAAAAATATTGGGTGCGCCACGAGTTGGAGAGTTTGCTTGAACTGAAAAATTAATGGAGCTGCAGATGCGCCTATATTAAAACACAAAACACTCTTGGATAGTAAACGTTATAGACTAGAGATTGGCTGACTAGTCATGAAAGAACATTTTCTCTGCTAACCAACAATTTAACTTAGTAAAACAAAATAAGACGTGACATTTACTTATACAATACAGTACAACCTTCCTTATTCTGTATTGTAGAAATTTTCGAATAATAAATACAGTTTGCGGATCAGTGAACTAACTACCCTATTATTTAAGTACCATTAAGTTAGGTTGGCAAGTACCTCAGAAAAAGGTTGTCTAAACAAAACCTTTTGTTTAAATATAGGTACATATAAAGAAAGTAAGAAAATTCTTTATCAATACGTAGTTCAGAATTTAAGAATTTCGTTGAAATTTATCTTAATATTAAAGAAAAACAAATAATTTTGAGAAACTACCTTAAACTTTTAAATAAAATATGAAAAATAAAAAAGAATAAATAATAAAAACAACTCATCATGTGTAATGGGATTAACAACGTATTAACCTCCTCATTTTCAGTTCGAGAATTGATATTTACTTAATATTAATGCGAATTAGAAACGGTTGTTATATTAAAATATATGTGGATAGAACGCATCTACGTCAAAAATCACGGCATTTAAATTCGTCACGAACTCCCGGAGACACGTAGAATTTCACTTCATTTTACTGACATTTACATTAATGTTCGAGTTGACAGGAGCTACGACCAGCAAGATATCGACTTATCTATGTCACGCACTGTAAAATACCCAATGAAAGCAATGTGACTCTTTATAGCCTAATAAATATTGCTTTTATTGCTAGAGAGACATGGCGTGGTTATCATCACTAGCCGAGTAATATAATGCATAAATATGGAAAGATATATGCGTACAGTTAAACCATACAGATATATCTTTTAGTTATAGTGGTTTGGACGTCGGCCTGCTGACCCAAGATCAAATTCTGCCCACACCTGTTATTTCGCAATACTGTGTTCGTATTATACCTAAGTAAGTAAATTAATGATCACTTATTTCAGTGAACAAAAGCATAGTGAAGAAACCTGCATACTTACCTCAGAGTTCTCCACAATATTTCTCTAAGGTGGTATCTACCTACATATGTGAGGTACCTGTTAAAGCGGTGGGTATTTTAACTTTATCGTAAGTATAGTGACAGGAGAGTCCAGTTGCGATTGGGTACGGCGATTTGAAACGTCTTACGAATAGCGGTTGAGCGTGTTATGTGGTCCACCTAGACAAGCAATTCTGTTGTTACACAATATATATAAGCACAAGATTCAAGGATATTTGTATGAATACCTACGAGGAGCGTAGGTTGTTAGGTATATTAAACTGTCATCGGCAAATTTTTTTTATTTTATGAACTTGAAATCACTTGGTGAATAACAATTTGAATGTGTTATAAATATAAAATTTCACTATTACTTACAATAAACGGAATGTATGTTCTTACATAACGTTTATTTTCTAAAAAAAATTCTACAGCATACTACAGCATTCATAAAATAGTGAGTATTATTTGTTACTTTGAAAGGTTTATATACTAAAGATGATATTTTTATGGTTACTTTAAACTGATAACCTGGTCTTTGTTTCTTGTTTTCTGAATATATATTACTACATCAAGATAATTCATATCTATTAATTTAAATATGTTTAAAATGTAATCTCTTAAATATTTAATATTAAATGCTACGTAATAGTTGGGAAACAAATAAATGAAATTTATGTTGGCTAGTGGTTTCCCCTCTCCCCCAGAATGAAACAGTAAAACTACTAGTTAACCCTATAATCATGCATGAGAATCACCGAATTTAAGCTGGGTACCACAAGGCTCAGCGTTCTTTAAATTAAAGTACCTACCTAGCACCATTGTGTCCTTCGGTATTTAACAGGGCTTGTCATGAGCGGGGATGGTGGGTTTTTACTTTTATTTTTGTCGTTAATATCAATTATTATTTTACTATATAATAAACTGATAACCAGAGTCACAACCTATTCTATATAGTATTTAGGAGCTACAAAGTTTAAACTGAAGCAAGCAAGTAGTTGGAAGGATGTTATAATTTCATTCCGCCCCTGCTTAAATATTTCTCCTCGATCTTGCGTCTCGAACGTGACATTGGATGGTTCACTTCTATGAATACTAAGTCGCTACATCTATAAATATTAGTGTTAGCTACCTATGTTCGACTAGAATACTTTACTATAATAATTAACACAACGGAATGATGATTTTATGTTGAGCCCGCGAAGCAGAATGCTGTATCAACTCATTACCTAGTGTAGGTATCTTTCTTTATGTATAGATATATAAGTATTTAGTCTTATAAAAGTATATTAGAATAAACAATTAATTGCATTCCAACCGACTCCAACGACAGTCAATTATTGCGATTAATTTTGTAACTTTTTTGTCTGCCCACAAATAATAACTACATACATTTGCAACTTCGAATTCTAGAAAACGTATAGTACGCTCCACACTGTGTCATAGTCTGTTCGGTATATACAATAAAGACAAAATTAACCAACATACAAATCATTAGAGCCGAATCATTAGTGATTTGTCTGTAATTCAAAAATCAATTAACAAACGCTTTTGTTTATATTAAATTGGAGACGTACGGATGCGGATCGATTCCAAACAACAGCAGAATTCCTTTCGGGCTTTAATATAAAATATTAAAATAGTTACTTCGATTAGTGCGTTCGCAATCTTAGACTTCATCACCAATCACCATCAGGTGGGATTGTTGGCAAGCATTAACTTATTTTATGTAAAAAAGGCAAAGTTGTGAACTAAGCGATCATTTAGTATAAGCCCATATTCAAATCAGCATCGGGTTGCTTAATTGACAGAATAACGACGAAATTTTGACTCCAAATATATTTTACTAGCGGCTCGCCCTGACTTTGTTCGCGTTTAGGAATTAATAATATATACATATTATAGTGTATGTCCATATGGAATAATCTATCTTTAAAATGGTCAAATATTTTTTTTAAATAAGTGCCGTGGTTCCGGTGTATCCCAGTTCTGGCTTCCGCATCAACACAAACTGACAAAGTTCGCTTTCATGCATGAATGCATCCGCAATACATTAGATTGTCATGCAAATTGTCACGCCGCATCTGCGTCTGGTTTTCTGCGTGTTATTTAGTTTATTTGAATGATAAAACCTGTCATTATGCTGAATTTAATTAATTAGTTTTATAATTTAATTCTGATTAAATAAGTTAAAGGAGAACTAATTATGCATTACCAAACAATGTAAGACATCGTTTAGGAAAGACGATATGTTTTATTTATATACCTAGTTGTTAAAAAAGCAAAGTCAAAATAATAACAAATATTTTATCAAAAATTATAAAATAAATTCGAACCCATTATTAAAATGTCATGTCCTATTGTGTCCAGGGGTGCATGGAAGGAGCCTCCATACGACTCAAGTTGGAAGCAACTAGGTCCGGTAACGGAGGGTCTAGGCTGACTGATCTTTTCTCCACGATAGCAAGTTCTAAAATGTCCCAACAGCCCTTTCCAGGGCTACCTAATCGGCCCTTTACAGGGCCAAACAACTCAACTCTGATCGCCTTCAATGTGATTACGGTGAATATAGAAGGATTCTCTGCAGAATAATCTGAAATCCTTTCTGAGTTGTACCGAAATACTCGTTGTAACATCCTCTGCGTTCAGGAACCGCACCAAGTCCGTCCACAGATCCCAGGACTGACACTTGTTGGCGAGATCCCATATCCAAAGCACGGAAGCGCTGTTTTCATTGATCCCCTAACAACAAACATAAAATCTGAATGCTGCTCTGTAGAAAACTCAATAGAAATAGCTAGGTACACTTGACTCCGGCTGTTGTACTGTCACATCTGCTTACAATCCGCCTGCTATACCCTTTAAGTTCTCCACCTCCGACAACTTCAACAATCATGCTTCAAAAATCGTAGTAGGAGACTTTAATAGCCATAGTACCACTTGGGGCTATCAAGACATCGGCGCTGATGGAGAACTAGTGGAAGAGTGGGCCGATTCTTAAGATCTGGTCTTAATCCATTACGCAAAACTACCAGCGTCGTTTAATAGCGGCCGCTGGAAACGCGGGTATAATATTTGCAAGCGACAATGTCACCTCTCAATGTTTGAAGACTATTTACCCACCCATTCCAAGAAGCCAACATAGAACCCATAATGTGTAGCATACAATTAGTGGTCCATCCCATTGAAGTCTCATACAGACGGCGCTTTAAATTCATGAAAGCAGACTGGGAGCAATCATCATCATCATCTCAGCCGGACAACGCCCACTGCTAGGCATAGGCCTCCCCCAAGGATCTCCACAACGATCGGTCCTGCGCTGCCCTCAGCCAGTGGCGACCCGCGACCAATACACCAATACAATAGATAAAAAACTCATGGATATTACCCCTTCACGACAAAATTACGATCAATTCCTTAAAGTCAATTCCAACGTCTCACGTCGTTTCATCCCCAGTGGATGCCATACTGCATACATCCCTGGCCTTTCACGGGAATCTACCTCTCTACTCAAGCAGTACGGGACTCTATTCAACGACTTCCTCTTTTCTGAGAAGACATTTGAAGAGAAACGCTACTGGCTGAAATATGTGAGTCACGGCGAGAGAAGTGGATTCACACGGATACAAACATCAAGTTATCTCACAATAGCAAGAAAGCTTGGAGCACAATCCTTAAACTTACCGGTGAACTTACCCCAAATACCAAACTGCAAACCAACTGCTTTTGAATGGAAAACCACCTCGCTGAATTGGCATATCTCTAAAATGTAACAAATCGGGTTACACTAGCGGCGACATTAGTAAACCTTTCACGTTCTCAGATATCGTCACTGCAATCAAGGCACTTAAAAGTGGCAAAGCCTGCGGTGTCGATGAAATGTCAGTGGAGCAAATTTAACACTTTGGACCAGTCGCCGTTGCGTGGTTGCTCGAAATGTTTAATGTTAGCTTAGCTACAGTCAAGATTTCCCCGGCTCTGGGAGAAGGCCAAAGATATCGCCATTATCAAGTCTGGTAAATCAGGAGATGATCCAAAAAAATTCCGCCCTGTCTCTTTGCTGTGCCATACATTTAAACTCTTGGAACGAATGCTTTTGAATCAGCTAGTAAATCTCGTGAATCCGAAACTTATCCGAGGACAAGCCGGTTTCACGCCAATTAAGTCCGGCTACAACCAAACCCTTAATCTCACCTAACATATCGAGGACGGGTATGAATTACAAAAAAGTAACCGGTCTCATATTTGTTGACCTCTCAGCGGCATATGATACTGTAAACCTCAAAAAACTGCTTGCAAAAGTAAATTATCTAACTGAAGACCAGCGCTTTGTATCACTTCTTAGTGAGTTACTGCACAACCGCCGCTTTCAAGTTCACTTATCTACCGAAAAAATCAGATGGGGTTCACAAAAAAATGACTTCCCACAGATTAGCGTTCTTGCCCCAGTCCTCTTCAGTATTTACACAACGACCAACCTTCGACCCCAGGAACGCCTCGCTTTCTCTATGCAGACAATCTTGCACTAGCCTCACAGCCACTAGCTAAACATAAAGTGGCGAGGAGTCAAAATTGAGCATAACAGTTACCCTAAATACCTTGGTGTTACTCTAGATCGAATGCTGATATACAAGTGCCACGGCGAATATATCAAAAATAAGGTTTACACGCGTAACAACCTCCTCCAGCGACTTACCAGCTCTAAATGGGGAGCTACTCCGCAAGTGCTTCAGACAACTGGTTTAGCACTGTCCTTCTCTGCTGGAGAGTACACAAGCCCTGTATGTAGCCGCTCCGACCATACAAAGAAGTGGATACCGCTCTAAACGAAACCTACCGGATTATTACGAGCTGCCTTTAGCAAACCTCGGTTCAGAAGCTGTATCTCTCGTCAGGATTTGCCTCCCAGACGTCCGCCGAGAAATAGCTAGCTCCCTTGAAAGAGCCAAACATGAAAATTATGCTCGTCTCCATGCATTTGTATTCCGGAGTGACTCAAAAGCTACCGAGCAGAAACACCTACATGAAATATGTAACTCCTGCAGACACATCCTATGCCTCAGCAGCACGCTGTGAATTGTGGCGAAAAAGGTACCCTCTTGTTTGCTTTGTCCATCCCTTGGAAACTCTTCCGCCTAGATACGATTTGCCGTGGCTAACATAGAAATCTTTAAATAGGCTCCGGGCACGAGTTGGCCGCAGCAAAAACAATCTGTGCAGGTGAGGCTTTTCTGGGAGAAGAAACGTTTCATGTGTGTGTGGTGCCTCCCTGCAAACAGCGGAACACCTATTGTCCTGTCCCGCTTGCCCTGACAGCTGCACACATGAGGACTTGCTGAGAGCCACCGAAAAAACTGTCAGGGTGGTCAAGTTCTGGTCGGGCCAAATTTGAACTTGTATCAATTCGAAAAGAAGGAGATGTCCTATTTTTCACCCTTAGGGGTGGTATTTTTCTTTAAATTTAAATGTGACCAAATAGGAAGTATACTCTGTTACAAATAAAAAAAATCGAAATCTTTTAATTAATTAATAAAAAACAAATTAAAAACGTCCTCCTTTTTGAACTCGTTTAAGAATAAGTTATATGAACTTACATTTTCACCTTTGTCGTACTTGTTGTCTATAGTGTATTTAAGGGATGTGATGATCTAATAAACAAAAGACATTTTACATTTTTCTTTGTAAATAAACGTTCGACAAATGATAATGATGATGAGTAATAGTGTAGGTCCCCCGCTTTGTTTTCGGTCGGCAACACTTCTGTGCTACATACATTTGGGATTAATGGAGTCTGTGGGCGACGGTAGCCACTTACCATCAGGTGGCTCGTCTGCTCATGTGTCGACTAGTTACATAAAAAAAATATCAGGTGACGGACCACTATTATAAGTGGTCACCGTCGCCTATGAACATTCGTAACACAAACCGCGACGTCAACGCCTTGCCGCCCAAGATAAATGCGAAGGATCCGCGTTATTATATCTCTATTATTAAGATTGATTCTAAAAGGATGGTGGGAGTTGCCAGGCAGCCAAATATCCCAGGGACTCATCACGGATGAGTACCATTAAAAAGTGTGGAACAGGGCCCAGCGACATCCTAACTTAACGCGTACTACGTACAGAGAAGTCTACCTTGGGTTCAAGGATGGATATATTGATATATATATTCCATAATAACAAAATCATTAGTTTGTACCGATACTTATTAAAAATATATTTAAGTTTAGATGCTGCCTGCACCTATCGTTTTTGTAATTACGCGCATTTTACAAAAAGTAATTATCACTTGTTTCGATGAAGGCACATATCGTGAAGGAACCATCACGAGAATTCTCGAGTGTGAGAAATCTGTCATACAGTATTAACAGGCCTTATACATGGCCTTAACTCCTCTCTATGTGAGAGGAGATCCGAGCCCAGCAGTAAGAGAAAAATGGGTTGATAATTATGAATTTAAACTTAATTTAGGAGTTTGACGTACGAATATAAGGTAATAATACGACGGGGAAACTTACTGTCCTCACGTTTAAAGTCGGCACCAACGATGTATGCGATTATAAGATGGTTGCTTCTCTACACATTCTTAAAACAAGTGTTTTTTGTCATATAATGCGACATTATCGTGCACAAATGCTTGGAATTACGACGAAAATATTAATCATTTGACGCACCCCAACGGTCCAATATTTCCACAGCTTAGTTTAAAATCATAACCAGCACAAAAGATTCATGAGCGTATTTTACTGGCTTTTGAATTATACTTGTAATTTGGCTTTTAACGAAGAAGCACACTACGTTCCAAACTAGTAGTCTAGTAATCTTACTAGTCGAAGCAGCCATTTTGATACGCATGTTATTTTCACCGAGTATTTAATAAAAAGAAGCCCTAAATACCCATCACAATTTAAATAAAAACAAAATAAAAATTTAGTCTTCTGTAAATTCTCATTCAGACATATGTAACATACATAATAAATGTATATTTGGTTATGATGTCCTATATCAAAGTAAAGATACTGGATTTTAATTGGTATAAATCCATTCTCTAAGTTCAAATATGATCAAGTGTTCACGCTGAATGTTCCTATTTCGTGAAAAATTCAAGAAACAACCGCGACACAACCACGACTCTACAATTATTTAATCGTTTTTGAGGTGTAACGTTGAAGAAACAGTGAGGTTTGAACTTACGAAGGACAATAAGATGCAATATCACCAGACGTACATTACAATGTTTTAAAACTCCGCAAATATCGACCTATAAAGAAAATATCAATGTAACAGAAACAATGACATTATTATCGACGTTGCCGAATGTATGTGTAGTTGAGAATATCATCACATAGGGTGGCTCGAATACGTACCCATCTGAGGGAGTGATCACCCACAAATGATACCATGACAGTAAACTGGGCCTATTTTACAGGTGATATAAACAAATTACTTTAAAATGATTAGAGTTTGCTTCTTTCATTATTTTCTTACATGAATTTAAGGATAGTATTAGAAAACCGATCATACGATTAAATACTTTTTTTCAAATCATCATAAATTACACTAAATTACTACGAAATGTGCGTATGTGTGTGTGAGACTTTCGGAGTGGTCTAATATAGTGGTTTTATTAAATATGACTTTAAAGTCATAGATAAGGTAAAATTAAATTCAATGAGGTGGGTGCACTTTTTAAAACTTCAATTTATTTGAAATGTTTTTAAAAGGGAACGTTCTACTGCATCAAATTTTTTACCTGTAATATGTATTGATTGCTCGTAAATTTTAGCGCACGGCCTTCTAGGGGCGTGGTAATTGGGAACGGAGAGCTAGCAACCCTAAGCAAGCCGGTCGGCTTGCCGCTCAGTCTACACGAGAACGTTGACGGAATTGTATCGCGCTAGGACCGCGCTACTTATCATTTACTCTATTCTACTACTTGTACAAAACGCGAGTGTGTGTGAACCTCATAACTGAGTGTCGTTTACACCCCTACTCTATTATACAAACTGTCCATTCAAGGTCATTTTCAGGAAATAGACACCTGTTGTTTGTATACTACACGTATACAAAAACGTATTCCATCTGTAAGTACGCATTCTATATTATTTAGTCCTAAGCAAATGCCAATAGCAACAAAATTGTTTTTATTTATTTATTATAATACCGTTTGGATGAGCGTTTTCCTTATTGTTGCGTACACATTTTTTCGTTTTTCTTTTACGACTATTTTTGAATATAAACGTAACAAAACTTGGTAATTTTTAGTAATATAACTTTTATTTTTGACTACAGATATAATGTTGTATTAATTTTAAAGTTTGCAAAAGTATCTACAATAAAACCAGTACTATTACACACGATTGGAGCGAGCGAGAGATATATAATATTTTGTTTTGGAGCGGCAATTGGTATATCCTGCTCGTCTACTTGCCAGCTCGCCGCGGACGGCGGAAGCATCGGATTCATTCAAATAATCCAATTAAATCTCGCACAGAGGGCAACTAGCTTCACAGCTGCAAATCGAATAGATGCCCAATAGGCATGAAAAGAAACGTTATGTCACGTGACTCATTTTGATTATCTTTTTGCATGATATCTTATTTAAATGCACCTACTTGTGTTAAAAACGATTTAAACCTAAATAATTTTAAGTCATTGTATTTTACTTTATGATATTGATGGGGGTATTTCATTGGATAGGTAAGTTAAGTAATCTAGATAATATAAAGTCTGATAAGATGTGGGCTCTTTTTTGCCGGCAATTCCGAATATAGTTCCAACAATAATCATGAAGTATATAATAAATAGGAAGGTAGGTAGATATATGATGTGTAATAATGACTAATACTAATTATTTAACAAAACCTTAAATAGAGAGAGGTCCACAATTTACATGCCCAGCGTACAACACATGCAGATCGCAAACTAAACTAATTTTTCGTCACGTGTTAGGTATCTATTATAGAAAATGATTGTGATGAGGCGTGCTTCCTCTTTTTTATGTACTGAAATTCCACGGATTCACGGTTGAATGGATTCATAATGGGAGCAACAGACAGATTAAATTGGCTCATACACATGGTTAAATTCATCAGATATGTTACTACGGGGCGGGGTCATAAGCGCGCTTCCGCATTCTTCTGTGGTCCCGACGGTATCGGCTTCTATTAAATCCCCGCTCGGGAATCACTGCATACGATATCTCGAGGCCTTATAGCTAATTATTGACGACTGGTATCCAACGTTACCACTTAAGCCTCATTTACGAAGGACTGAGGAGCGTTTACCCTCTTCCCCGACCTTATCACACATGCATTATATCCAATATACATATTGTTTTAAACATTGAAATTACAATCGATATGAAATAAGTGGTTCAGGGTTAGAGTTCATCCGGACGCAAAAAAAATTCCTCTTATTGTTGGAAATGTCAAAATCACATTTTTTTGTTTTATGGCACGAACATTACAAGTTTTGCAAGTGTGTATTGTACTTTGATTTTGAAATATTTTTTCTTATATCACAAAATGTACATGAGAAAAATTGAATGTGAATATCAGCAATTAGGTCCTAACTAAACTCATTCAAATCTCACAAGATCTACTTCAGCACTTACACACGTACTTATAAAAATAGGAATAATCAACAAAAATATATTAAACATATTCTGCAACATAAATTATTCAAACGGCTGGGTATATCACATATTTAACTCCTCATGACGATTTAATGATGATTTCAGTCTGATTAAGATATCGATCGATAGATATAAATAAATTAGTTAACCGCGATTGTATTGTAAATGTTTAAAAAAAGCACCAGAGCAAGGTATTTTTTTACGTATAAAGATCGGATACGAATAACTAAACAAGAGAATGAGAAGAAAAAACAAATCATAATCATATTTTTGACTTCAGCACGGACAATGAGTAAATAGTATATACATATATATTATATTATCATTCCAGTAAAACCAGTTCCCACCCTATATATATTATAACAGCTTTACAGTTAAATAGTAATATTTCTTGTAAACAACGGTACATTTACTAGTGCTCAGTAAAACACATCCTGGAAGGTCGTACAGTTGTAATTACCCAGTAACCACGAACCTAGTAATTAGAACTCGGGTACAACAATGACATAACAATCGTCCCTGTAGTAAAATATGCCATTTGACCTTCACAGATTTGAAGCAGGGTGTCAGTATAATTTAATAAGTCAGAAAACAATCAAATATTAAATAAGGAAAAGCATGGGAAATTACTGTATTTAAAAGGTTATAGAGTAATTTTGTGGTAATTTAATGTAGAATGTACGAGTATAATTGGTCGATAAATGATGTAATGAACAGAAAATCTGGTTCATGATTTACGTTTACGATCAGCCATAGAAATGGCTTTCTCGAAATTATTTATACAAGTACACTAGAACTACAATTATAATATGTTCGTATCTATAGATACACGTTACGCAATGGCATATCGTATGTCTCATTAACTGCACGTTATACATGTGCTCCTATATTACGTACTATATTGTCTATTATACAGTTTACATATATTATACATACATAAATTAGGGCAACACATTAGGTGTTCTGTATTACGATATCTATTGCGGAATATACTAATGTAAGTAAAAATTCAGCGTATCGCCCAGGAGATTAGCATTTTTTATGGCATTGTATTATTATTGTATATACATTATATATCTTTTGTTATTATCTTTACCGTAATTTTCCTTCTTAAAGATAAAGGTTCTTTATCGCAGAAGTATTCTCTTAATACAACGTAACTATATAAATATTAGTATATTGTGCGACCGTTAAACATTAGAAGTTAAGCTAAAAATATAAATAGTTTTTTTATTTCTTCTAAGCTGATACCATCTTCTCGGTTCTACACCTGGAGTAATCATTCCGTTTAATATATCATATAGCCGGCCTTGTGTTTGTATAAATAAAATAGACAATATTATTACAAAGCAAGTAATTCACAATGATATTTAGGATTTATTTACTAGTGCTCCTTAAAAGTAATGATTTTTGCCAAAATATAACCCAAAAATAAATAAAGGAGCGTAGTCGCAATGCACTCTCGTGGCGGACAGCTCTTGAGAAAAGACCTATAGGTCCGAAACTAGTCAACAAAACAAAGACGTGTATCTTTTGAATTTCGGTTTGCTACCTGGGACATAAAAATGTTTGTATGTACATAAAAAACTATCCTCCATTGAATTTTAGGTTGTTTTACGTTGACTGTATATTTAGTTTAAAACAGATGTGCAAGAGCGAGTCCTTCTGTGCACGGGTATGTTTAAATACAAAAAAAAATACAACAGCTTGTTCAGTATTTATAAAATGTAGCTTTCACTAGAGTTTTTATTTATTAATAATTATTCTAAATTATGTACCTACCACCCTACATTTAGGAATATCTGCAAAGTCCAGCAAATCTTTGAATCGGTAATACATATTAAATACTTCGTGTTGGAAAAATTGTCTACAAAGAAAAATATTACACAAAATTGTTTTTTGTACATATTATTTTGAGTACTTAAGCTTTTCTTAATTATACCTGCTTTGATTAGACTACGGTAATTCTTGCCATTTTATCTGGCGTTCAAAGATGTTTTTGTTCAGATCAACTTTCAACGAGAAAATCTAATCTGTAGGGCGCTAAGACATCGCTAATTAACGAAGAAATATTTTCCGCCTGAATTGTTAAAAAGATTTGAATTTTTTTACTTTACTTAGTTGAGAATTAATGTAGAATTTTTATTTGCTAGCTACAACATTGTTTAGTGCATTACTAGAGATAAGTGTTTTCATCAAAGGATTCACTAACAGTGTCCATAACCCAATAACCTTCAGTTGGGCGACTTATTTCAAATTTTATCATTCACCGTTAAACAAGTTTATTTTACGGGTATTTGCAGGTAGGTTTACATTGGACATTATTGACATTACCTTGTCAAATGTTACATCTATTGTCTATCGTCTGTTAACTGTATATTCATTTATGTTATGAGTGTGCGTGATACCTTTTTTCTTTTCTATCTATCTATTCTATATACTAACTAGCTGACCCGGCGAACTCTGTTCCGCCTTAGAGTCAATAAATAAGCAGACTTTTGATTTTATTCAATTCAATTATTTATTAGGAAATATAAAAAATCAAGTATTTTAATGATTCTTCATTGTTCATGTATTTTGGCGCATATGTTGCACTCTTCAGTTAGCACCTTGTGATACACGACATTTTTCGTTTTATTATCAGGCGCAAGTACAAACAGCGCAGATGGTCTTTCGACCCGTGAACATGCCGGGACGTGTAAGGACAATATCGCGTCTTTCCAAGTTTTCACCAACAATCAGGATGGCAACTTCATCTATTGTTGGAGCGTTAAATGTTCGTTCGTGTGTTCCAGATGGTCGTTTATCTGCTCTTTGTAGTCATCATTTGGCATGCGTCCCAAAACACTCTTGAACAGCCTGACCAACGCAAGATGTTCGTGAAGCAGTTGCTGCAGATCTTGAAGAATTGCTCTTTTCATTGTTGCATTTATCTCTTGACGTCGATCAAGTTGTTCTTCCATGTTGCCCATGAAGTATATTTGTAAAAATCTATGCTGTGCATCTTCGAGAGGTTGCAATGATCCAATTCGATGGTGAATCTGTCCTTGTATCTACAAAATAAAAAGGAAAGTCAGTATTTCTGATTTATAAACATTTTTTTTGTATCATCAGCAAACATAATATGTAGGAATAAGTATAGTAACTTATTCATCTACTATATTGTATGTAAGTACAAAAATAAACAAATATATACCTTAAATGTTAGATAAAATCCTCGTTCTTCGATAATGTCTGCCCCAAAGGAGGTCATTGGGAAACAACCATTGTATTTTTGACTGTTTGCAAGAAAATGACGTGATTCTGGTGTTTCGCCACAAAGCAATGAATGCAATGGCTCAGGTGGCGGAGTCAATAATGGCAATTTCACTTTTCCACTAAGGCAGCACAATCCGGAAGTTTCTCCTGAAAACTTCAATGCGTCACAATACTCGCAAACAACGTCCATTGGCCCAATGCAAGCGCTAGGATGCAAGCAGTAATTAGTGCTGCAATCATATCGGAACGCTGCTCGATTCAAATCAGGACTTGATATATTTCTTCTTGTGCGTCGAAAATTATTTACTTCTTCATCTCTGTTTCACAGGCTGCCTCGCTTTGTGATTGAGAAGCACGAAGTTGAGCCATACTAACGCGGTGCTCTTCACGGGCAATTCCTTGTGCTTCTTCAGTCATTTCATTCGTAATGTTTCGTATCCTTCTTGCATTACGGCTTTGTCGGGAAAAATTCGATCGTCTTGGTCGCGGCATTGTTAATGATGATTATTACAAATTGAAAATGAATGCAAAGAGAATACAAATTACTGATGATTATATTTTTCTTACAACATTTATATTATCAATTACAAATCAAATTTTTTTACCATACTTAACCATAGACAAAATTACGTTTAGCTGTCATTTGTGTTTTGTTATTCCATGTCAGATGCGTTTTTGTTATACCACGTTTTATACTGACTTCACGGAAACGCAGTCGAACGGGATAAAAAGTATCCTATGTCCGTCTCCTGGTTCTAAGCTTCCTCTCCACCAATTTTCAGCAAAATCGGTTCATCCGTTCTTGAGTTATAAGTAATGTAACTAACACCACTTTCTTTTATATATATATATATAGATATGAAGAGGAAACCTTTGTATTTTTGTAACGAATAAACTCAAAACCTACTGAACCAATTTTAAAAATTTTTTCAACATTAGAATGCTACATTATACCTGAGTAACACGGCTATTTTTATTACTAGAAAAAATAAGGGATCCTTGCTTAAACTTCAGTAACGTGAACCAAGGTGTAAAAAAAAATTTGCTTAAAAATTTCTTTCATATCTATGAAAGAAATTTGTTCTATCTAGAACAAAAAAATGTTCTACAACATTAGAGAATATATCAATATCTACAAATAACTTTGCAATACTATATGTCCAACTATTGTAGTTATGTCATTATAACCACTTTTTACATTTTAAAAGTTAACCAAAATCAAACCATGACAACCATACCTTCGTATTAATTCTTATCCACATAAATCATTTCATATTCAAAACTGTTGCAATACTTATTTTGAATTACACAAATCGGACATTACATTCAGAAGATTTTATGAATTCAGGAAAATAAACACTGCCGCCGCCCCACGAAAAGCAGCCGTAGCGTAGGCCGGCGGACAAGGCGACGAGGGAGCGGACACGAGATGCGAGGCGGGCACATCGCTTACGCAGCGGACATTGCATATGTCTTTTATAAAGATAAAATTATAAATATATCTCAAAATTTTTAAAAATAAAAGTACATCCGTCCGAAGCTGGGGCGGGCCGCTAGTATATTATATTGTACTACGCAACCAAATTTAAAATTATGAAACAACGTGAACTAATAAGAGTTATCAATGAAATTTATGGAAGTCAGATGGGCAATGGTGTGCAGGTAACATAGTGCAAAAAAACTAAGCGACAAAGTTCTGGACTAGAAAAAAACCATAGGACGCTCTTAACGAGATAGACAGATTAAATGAAGCAAACAAATATCCGCTGGGTGTAAAAGATCCAGACTTAAATGATAGAAGATAATAGAGCGAAGATCTGCTTTCCACGTAAAATAAGTTTTATAATCTATAATTCATTGGTGAAGCCACATTTAGAATATTTGATAGAAATTTTGGGATGTGCAGCTAAAACTAATCTCAAAGAAGTACAGACTGCGCAAAATAAAATCTTAAAATTATTATTACACTATGATTATAGAATGCACACAATTGATCTATATAACAAAACAAAATTGTTTAGTATTTATCAAACCTACATATACAAAACTTGCATACTTATTTTCAAAATCATAACAGGTAGAATCCAAACAGATATCACATTTGAAATAAAGGATCATAAAATTCACACTAGAAGTAGGGGGAAACTTAATTTAGTACCACCACGAACGCTTTACGGAAAAAAAATATTATGTTTGAAGGAGCACAGTTTTATAACAAATTACCAAACAAAGTTAAAAATGTAAGAACCATACACCAATTTAAAAAGCAATTAAAGTTGTTTATCGGTAACCACACGTCCAATGACACTGACTTAAAGCAATAAGATTTCAAATGTATGTTGTATATTTTCTCATTTAAGTGAACTATGTAATGTTCTTTTGAGAAATAAAGATCTCTAACCTTAAGATGCCTATATTCAGCAGTTTATCTGCAAAATTTAACGGATAAACACAATTACATCGTCGACTATGCGAAGAAACATTCAGAAATATTTTGGGCACATTGTTCACAATCAATACTCCATGGAGCGACTCGTTGTTCAGGGACGAATGGAAGTGGATGGTGCATCGCGAGGGCTGCGTTATCCAAAGTAGATGCAGCATCATGGAACCACGACCGTTCTATCAAGAGCGAGCAACTGAGGAGACGTTAAATTCAAAGACAGAGTATATCGTCTTTGTTAGAGCTTGATCCTAAAACAATCATTCTAAAGAACACAAGTAACATCAGGCGTTTGTTATACAATATGTTAAGCTATTAACTGTCAGATTTATTTACTTTCTTACGTGTGGAATATATTATTATATAAGACCCAAATATGAAAAAACAGAAGGCACATTTTCCTCTGGAGTAAATCATAAAATACTTATGTCACACCGTCAATTGTTTTCTGTCGCTTTTGAATGTGACACTAGTGACCCGCCCAAAATTCGTTTGGATTGAACACACACATTCACGTTATATTTAGCCTATGTTGTAATGTTATAATTAATATATATATAATTTAGAAGATAGACTGTATTAAATTGTTCTTAGTGATTACAATAAAAGTGCGTTAGGGTGCACGAGATGGGCGAAGTCGGTGGTGTTCAACAGACAAAGACCTCGTTGACTGGAGCTTGCGTTAGGGCGCAATAGACGTACGGAGTCTCCAGCGTTCAGCGTGTAGAGATCTCGGAGTCGATAGTGAGAAACTTCTAAATACTGTCATTACGAGACTTCCCTAGACTGTTAACCGATTCAGAAACTTCGAGAGGCCGCCCTTCTGGTCAAACAGCTCTCCTTTTATAGCGACGAATTTTCTAGAATTGTTCTGTTTCGTGTTCTTTTTCCATGAATTCTGATGTCGGCCTAATAAATCTTGTTACAAAGGATGGTAAAAATTATGTATAATTATTCAAAATAAATATATTTACGGCGACATAATTTAAGACATTTACCAAATACTTGACATCAACAAAACATTCATCATAATAAAAAAATGAATAAATTGCAAAATAACTGGATAAAAGTTACAGGAAATTATAAAAGACGTCTAACAAGACAATATTTTAAAAGTGGCACGGTAGTATTTAAATATTATATATAAAAGCATATAAGTATCCGTATCAGTACTCCGTAATGGCAAGGATTTTAAGGATCCTAAAAATAAGATACATATTTCTTTATAACTCTCTTGTCCGCAGTGGCTTGGAATGCTGTAGTATAGCCTTGAATCCACAATATGAAGTTTACAACAATAGATTAGAAAGAATACAGAAGAGGTTTTTATGGCATTTATCATACTCATGTAACTTAGCGAAGCACAAAACATCATATAATGAGAGACTAGCACATTTTAAAATGATCTCTTTACAGAAGCGAAGGCAAATGCTTGATATAGTTTTTTTATTCAAAATTATAAATGGTTTACTTGACGACTGTAACTTATTAAGCCTTGTTAATTTATCGGTTCCCACTAAATGGCCAAGGAACTCTAAACGTAATTTATTTACCCACCAGACTAGTACATCGAATCTTGGTCTATACGCACCATTGAAAAGAATAATTAGAAAATATAATGAAATTTCTAAAACTAATGATATAGATTTGTTCTCAGACAGCATTACTAAGTTTAAAAGAACTTTTCTACATTTAAAATAAAAATTCGTTTTATTTTTTATTTCCATTTTAACAACATAATATTTAATACTCGTTCTATTTAATAATTGCATGCAGTCTACACCATTAATTGTAATGGCATTAAGTAAAAAGCTCTTATTAACCACATAATATGTGTATAAGTGTACATTATGCTGGTGTCCAATAAATGAATAAATAAATAAATAAATAAAGTACCTAAATACTACAATGTCCATCCGGAATAATATTAAATATTAAAAGAATTTGGGTGCCGTGATTCCGGAGATTACCCTTCACATACAATCTCACGAAATTCGCACACTCTCTTAATAATATTAGTATAGATAATCGCTTACATATATTGATTGAATAAAATGGATAGGAAAATGGTAGCGATGCAGAATCTTTAAATGGAAAATTTTTAGAAATTTTAATGGAGGTAGACGTTGTTATCGATAAGGAGGTCAAAACATATATTTTTGGAATCTTTAACTGTTTGACTATCTGAACAAGTATCACACTGAAAGCACTAAACAAATTTGGATGTTACTTCGGATTTACGAGTAGTAGCTTATATAATTATTATATAATATTATATCAGGTTTGGCGGAAGCCATACTGGCGATCGCTGATCAGCTCGTGATCCTCCAAATACCCAAAAAGTTGCTTATTATTTATTTGTTCCATAACCTTCGAAAGCAGGGAGGTTATCGCTATATAGGCCTATAACTGGCCGGGTCGCGGAGGTCGCCTTTTTTGGGAATGTAATGAACGAGGGCAACCTTCCACGTAGACGGTACTATTCTTGTGGTGTAGGATACGAAAAATAGGCGCGTTAAGACGGGAGTCAACTCGGGAGAGCACGTCTTCAACAACATTGCGGGAATGCCATCCGGCCCATTCGACTTCTTGACGTCGAGAGACTGTAGAGCTCGGTTGACAGATTTCTGTCTAAAAATTATGTTTTTTAACGAGCTCTCACACCACTCGATGCTCGGCGGTGTGGCCCCCCTGTCATCAAAAGTCGAGTTGGAGGCAAAGAGGCTACCAAGGCTTTATCGCTTGCCGTATGAACCATGGCATCATCTGGATTTCGCAGAGCTGGAAGAGATGACCGACATAAGTCTGCCTCGATAGCCTTGGCTAGCGACCAGAATTCTCGACTCGCAGTTGGACAGGCTACCAGTCACTTGCCAATTCTACCGATGAAATTAGATTTCGCCTTGGCCATTTGCTTCTTTGCTGAACGGGAGGCGGCATTGAACTTAGTTTTGAATTCTGAGGCGGCAAGATCTTTACAGATGTGCGCTGATGACCAAGCATGGTAATCAACCTGCTTGCGATTTGATGCCCCAGAACAGGATCTACTATACCAGGGCTGAGTTTTTCCACCAATGGACACTATAGTGTTGGGAATAAAACAATCTATACCCTGCCGTATCACATCGGCTACTAGATCAGCACATGTGTCTGGATCCTTCGAGGTAAAACAAAGCTGCCTCCAAGGATACGAGCTCAAAAATTCTCTGAGTCCGTCCCAATCTGCTGACTTATAGTACCAGACTTGACGCGTTCTTGTGGGCGGAGACCCTTCGGTGAGCACTAAGGGAACATTAGTTTTCACCAGGCAATGATCGGAGGATCCAAGAGGAGCTTCGACCGTCACCCGGTAGTTGGATGGATGAGAGAAGTCAGCAGAAGGTCCAACAAAGATGCGCTATGAGTCCCAACATCAGGGATTCTGGTGAAACCAGTTACAACCTGAGTGAACTCATAGGCCAAGGAGAAATCATAAGCAGCTCTGCCGGCGAAGTTGGTAGATCTGGACCCCAACCAGTCGATGTGATGGGTGTCCCTCAAAACCACCAACTCCGCTGTGGGATCTATAGAGACACGCATAAACACAGGTGCACATACCAGTGTCCACTAGTGCCTAAGGCACCGATAGGTCCTTGTCTTCAAGGCAGGTGAGACGGCGACAATAAACATCGCCTCAGACGAACATATATAACCCTGTACGAGGTTTAAAAGCGTGCTCTATCCCATAGTCCTCCCCCCCGCGCGTGGACCCCGGGTACCACTCCGGTCTCTTACTCCGGCACAAAGTCCACACAACGGGATTATGCGCCGGCTGGTGGGACAATCTCCCAGACCAGAGGTTAAATGTCTTGTCTGAGGTCGGGTCCCTGTACTATCCGGTGGGCGGCCCTCAGCAAGTCAGCCGTTTCACCAGGTCACCCTGGCCGCCGCGCCAACATATCGCACTTCCGTGAGCAGTGGTGTCTTAAGAACCCACTGGACCCAGAATATATCTAAGAGCACACAAAGTACTATACAAAGGATGAGGATGGGTAGAAAAGGGAGCTGGCTCTCAAGTCCCCAGCCGGAACACGATTAATCGTCTGGCGGCTGACTCTAACTCGAGGGTGATAGCTAGCCACGCAGCTCTCCCGAAGAAATGATACTAATAATGATGATATTAATATCCTATTAATAACATTAATACTATTATAATTCTTCCGTGGAAACCCTACCACCAAGCAGGGAACCGGATTCTGTCGCCTTTTACGACACCCTTGTTTTCCGGTGTGAGATTGGGGAATGTATTCTAAACCGCCCCAATACGGCAATGATATTCTAACTTTGAATTTTAATGATTTCATGATATACTAACTTTTAATTTAAAAATAATTTTACATTTAGACAATGTTTAATATGATTAACCACTATTTGCTATTGCTCTTATTTAATTAATAGTTTTGATGCAATCTAATTATATTTAATAAATTACTGAATACTATGAAATTATCGCTGTTCTCATCTGAGCAAAATGTCGTCGCATTTATTTGTCTAGGCACTTAGACTTAGTACGAAAATGGAATATAATGTATTATATTGTAATGTAGTAATGCTATATGTTGGTGACTCAATAAATAAATAAATAAATGAACGACCCGACTGTCTGAGATCAAATTTACACAGTATATTTGTTTTGTAGAGACGATGGTTCACAGCTATGACAGAATCCAATTATCGAACGTCCAGAGGAACGGGCTTATGATGGCTTGTTGCTTTGTGAAAAAATATTCTGTGATTGCAATTTGATTTTTTATTTCACGTATTTGCTTTTCCGACAGCACCACTGTGTTTAACAACCACACCACCACAAAATTTGTCTTATTAGTTTACTAGACAACTACCCTAATTTTTTTTTCTTCATTTTTGATCTTTCTATGGAAAACAATGAGGTGCCTAGAAAGTAATAATGAGTTATATGAAGCTTTTCGTGCAACAAGCGGCCTTATCATTCAGTAATCGATTCCTAAATGTAATATTTATGTGATCTCATCTTCACTCAATATGGGCATCAATATAAGTTCGGATCATATTACTGATTGGTAAAATATTTATACATGTTAGGCAGTAATCTCATATGTTAGCAATTATAGGGAAAAATGTGAAATATATTTTAGTCAGTGTTAAAGGTAACGAAGTTATGGATAAGTGAATTGTGCGACTGAAGTTAGTATTTAATGTTATTTTTCTACTTTATTTATTTTTAATATATAAATACGACTCAGGCATAATATAAATAACTTTGAGCGTATGATTGCGATTATTGAACAAATACATAGTTATAATATCAGAATGTTGGCTTATAAATATAGTTATGGAGATTTTTATCAACGGAGATGCAACTTCTAAAATCTGTTTTGAAATAACCGATATCATAACGTTGAAACTACTTCAAAAGCTAGTCAGTGTCTTTATTTTTATCGGGGTTTACATGATAAAAACAGAGCTTTTAAAAAGTTTATTGATTTTCATGAAACAGATTATAATAGTTGATCAATATTTTCATAGCCCTGGGCATATAATACTGATCTTTGTAACAAGCAAAATGACAAATAATAATAAAAAATATTAACCTAGAACATTTTGTACATCGATATAATACTAACTGTAGAACTGAACTGTAAGTAATAGTAGAACTGATAAACTGTCATTATCTAAAAAAAATTGTTGGCAGTAAAAGGGTAGTTGTTGTAATAAGAAGTGGCAATACTGTGATGTGTGTTAACCTTGTATTTAAGCTATTGTACATGATTTATTAGATAGTACTAAAGAGGCGTCGGAATCGATTGGTTGTCTTATTACAACTGCCGAGCCGTACCTTATATAGTGATCCTACTTTTTTCATTTTACAAAAGCCAGTAATTCTGTCACTAAAGAAATTGTGAGAGGTTGTCTAATGCAAAATATTTATCAACTTTCGACTTGAATAACTGTGTGCCCTCTACTAATTACAGTTTTTATATAGAATTTTGCTTCTTAAATTTTAACCACTTCTCAATATAACTTATTATTAGTTGTATGTGTGACTTTGTACGTGTTGATCTTAGAACATCTTTACATAAACTCTAAAATTTCTCAGGAATGAAACTTTATAAGTTCACTCACATGTCTGCCTGAAGCGATATACAATATAATATTATTGGAATGTCTGGTCCTGTCGTCGCTTTATGGCCAGGCTAGTTTTTACCGGTATTATTTGCCGTCAAAACCGGCTATTAAAGGTAGTCACTATTAAAGAAAGACCTGCGATTTTACCAGCTTTTTTTTAGTTCAGTCCACCGAAGTTACATTTTATTTTAACTCTATCTGTACGTCTGTCACATACTCTTTGTTCACTTCTACTGGAAGGAACACACTAGAAAAAAAAATCCAAATGCAAATGTAGTTGCTGCAAAAAATTACCAAAAAAATTTTTGTTTATAGAACCTCTATACTTAGTTATTTCCTATTCCACCAACAAATTCACTTCCAAGTTAAGTATTTTAGATGTTCCATAATATACTCGTATAAGTTATAATTATAACTAAGTGTCACGAAAATTTCTTCAATGGTTTTCACGTTCTGAATTAAGATATAAACATTGAGATAAAGATTGAAAAAAAAACCCTGCGTGCATGAAAATATTCATAAAAATATGAAACAAACAGATTTGGCCCCGTTCTAGTTTTTGAAATATTAGTATTAGTAAAACACTCATTTTCACAGTGGTTTATGTTAATGGCTGTTTTATAATACACTAGTAACCCTGACTTGGCTTCGCGAAGAATAAATTATTAAATAAATTGAAAATAATACTCGTATGTGTTGATTAGGATGTTACAACTTATCAGCGTGGTAACCCGGACTCCGTGTATGGCCGACATTCATGAATAGAATACCCGATTTAATGTTAAATGATTTAGAATTATGTTAACTAGTTTAAAAAACTTTTCTACATTAGTGGTTAATTGTTACTATTTTCATTGAAATGAAATGAAATGAAATAATATTTTATTCGAAGTTGGTTTTTACAAACACTTTTCCAACATCAAAGTACGCCATCGCTTCAACAAATCCCTACCGTGAGTGGTCTCGGAAGAAGAAGCGGCAAGAAACTGCCGAGGAGATTTTTTCCTACTCACAGTTACAGAACGCACTTAAACTGGCTTAATATTAAATTCATGTCCAAGCAGTCTTATCCTGAAAGTAATCATCAAGTTTGTAATAACCTTTCCGCATAAGAACGCCTTTGACGTGAGTTTTAAATTTACAGTATGGCATTTCTGTCAATTTTAATGGAAGTTTATTATAAATATTTATACATCTACCCATGAAAGAGCCACCAGTTTTGCTTAGTCTGAAATTTGGAACAATCAATTTAGCCTTACTCCTAGTATTAATACTGTGAACATTACTCTTCCTAAGAAAACTATTATAGTATTTTTTAACGTACATAATAGTATCTAAAATATATTGTGATGCTACAGTTAATATATCAATTTCTTTAAAGAAATCTCTAAGGGAATCCCTGGGCCTGAGGTTGTAAATGGCGCGTTCTGCTCTTTTCTGTAAAATAGAAATCGACTTAATATCTGCAGCTGAGCCCCACAAGAACAGACCATAAGATATCACACTGTGAAAATAGCTAAAATAAACTAATCTTGCTGTTTCTACGTCCGTTAAGAGCCTCACTTTCTTAACAGCGTAGGCAACAGAGCTAAGTTTCCCTGACAAGATTTCAATATGAGAACTCCATTGTAGTCATGAGTCTATAGTGATTCCAAGAAATGTGGTAGAATTCACTAGTTCAAGCACTTCCTTATTTAAAACAATATGAGATGGCACTTGTCTAACATTTGGTAAAGTGAATTTAATATATTTTGTTTTCTTAGCGTTTAACACGAGGTTATTACATGTAAACCAGTGTAACACTTGCGAAACAGTATTTTTTACATCGTTAAAACATTGTTTTCTCCTATCTACTTTAAAAAGTAAGGAGGTGTCATCAGCAAACAATACAGTTTTACACAAGTCGCTAGTGAAATAAGGAAGATCATTGATATATATTAAAAATTGTAGTCGTCCCAATATTGATCCTTGGGGGACCCCCATGGTAATGTTTGCCCCTGGGGATTCTTTTCCATTGATAACTACTTTCTAATACGCTTAGAAAGACAAGATTTTATAAGGCTAACAGATTGTGTGGAGACACCATAATGCCTAAGTTTATTCATTAATATATTATGGTCGACGCAATCAAACGCTTTTGAGAGGTCATAGAATATACCAACAGCATCCTGCTTGCACTCTCAAGCATCAAAAATATGTTTAAGGAGTGCTATGCCTGCATCAGTGGTATTTTTTCCTTTAGAAAAACCAAACTGATTAATGTGAAATAATTTGTTTATTGAAAAATGTGATAGTAGCTGATGGTAAATAATTTTTTCAAAGATTTTACTAAGGGCTGGTAAAATGGAAATGAGTCTAAAATTAGTGAGGACGCTTTTAACACTAGCTTTAAATAGAATAATTATTTTAGCATGTTTCATTAGATTGGGGAAGCTACCATCTTCAATACATTTATTAAAAATAATACTTAAATGAGGCGCCAATGGAATAAATTATTGGTTTTATTATAACTGTGGAAAGACCCCAGAGATCACTTGTTTTCTTAATATTTATTGATTTAAAAAGTTTTTATAATTGTATCACAAGTGATGCATTTGAAGCTAAATTAATTGGGGCAATTCTTAACATAAGATTCCATGATAGACATAGCAAGCTGAGGGCTCGCATTTAAGTTTTTTTGTAATTTTATCTGGTATTTTCGAGAAGAAATCCTCAAATGCGACAGCAACTGCACATCGGAAGTTACATTCTCGTTATTGACATTTAAAGCAAAACTATGATCATTTAATTTTACTTTACCTGTTTCTTTATGAATAACATTCCAGGTAGTTTTGACTTTGTTTGCAGAGGTCTTAATTTTATTCGCGATTTAAATCGATTTAGCTTTCGCACAAACCAATTTAAAAACCTTTGAATAATTTCTAACATGTTTTAAAAATTCAGGGTCTGTGGAAGTCGATTTTTCTGCATAACGTTCAAAAAGTCTAGTTCTACTTTTATAAATACCCGTTGTTGCCCAATCACTAAATTGAGTTTTACGACTACCGCACATGTTTTTTTTTTTGTTTAAAAATATTACTAAATTCATAATCAATTAACCCTAAAACATTAGCGTATGCTTTGTTGGGTGAATCATTAGAGCTTATTGGTAGTGTTGGAATCTTTGTAGCGATATTATTTTTAAAAGTTTTTATTCTCCCTTGCGTGATTGGTCTACAAATTATACTGTGGCTAGAAAGGTCATGATGATACTCAACAGTGGCAAGTTGTCCGCTATGATCTGAACTAATACAATTTATTATTGACTTGTCCATAATATGTAATTAAAATTCAAAAACTTGAAGAACCTCATTGAAACTTGAAACAAAAAGTAATAATTTCAGGTGCTTCAAATTTTAAAATTGATTGCTATAGTAATGGACTTAATGTTGAACGAGGTGCATAATGCATTAAACTTTACATAACCACGAGTAAGTTGCTGTGGTTACCAGGAAAAAGCGGTAGGCTGCAAGTATATGCAAAATACTTTGTCATGTTTTCAAAGTAAAAGTTGTAAAAGGAAAATAGCCAGTTCTCGGCCCATCCATTTAAACGGGCGTTTTAGAAATAAGAAAGAAGTATTCTATCTTCCTTAAAGTGCTGTAGAAATTATTGTCAATACAGCGGAAACTAATTTTATATATTTAAAATAAATTATTTATGAATTATATATAATTAATTTCAATAAACAAAAATATAAGAAATAAATAAAACTACACGAGACGGCAACTCAGCACACCTTATTATTTCTTCAGTAAACAGAGCATCTATGTCCGTAACACTCTTTATCATGTCTTTTTTGGCTTTTAACATGTGTACCCTCTTTTGTTTGCTCATGAATTTTTAGTATGTTTTATACTTTAAACTTAGACTTCGTTTAAGTAACTTTCTAAATATTATCAAACTTTTACAGTGTTTGTAAATTTGCACTATGTTTTCAAAGTGATATCAAATAGATGTCGTAACTTTTCTTTAGTAAGCTACAGGCAAAGTGAATTAATTTTACCATTAGGGAATAAAGTTCTTGTCATACCATTCTTTCCCTGGACCCTAAAAGTGTGTTTGTTTACCAGAATGTTATGTTTATTAATTTTAAATCATAATTTATTGAACATTTATTGTAAATATGCGATTAATTTAGATAAAAGATCATTCACGATGATTAAACAGTCATGATGCTTCAATAAAAGAAAACAGTAAAACAATGACTCGTTAAGTATGAAAAGCATTTATTGAAACAAAAAAAGTCATAGATACATTATGAAAGTAACTGTCGAATCACTTGAGAAATCACGGTCGCTCAGGCACATCCATAAAACTTGTTGGCGATGACTGAAAAGCTGATAGTCCGGTTTATAATCTCATTAAGGTTACGATTGAAGACCTAAGTTTTAACTTAATATACGTAATAACTTCCTTTACACTTACAGTGTTTAAGTGGCTACAGGAAATTGTTGCTAAAGCCACTAGATTATAAAATACTAGCGGCCCGTCCCGGCTTCGCACGGGTGTACTTTTGTTTTTAAACATTTTGAGATATATTTATAATTTTATCTTTATAAAGGACACTGGTATGTATTTTTTTTTCTTCATAACTTATACATATGCCGTGAAAATAGTCAAAATATTCAATGTTGCATATACCCGCTGCGTAATTACCCGACTGTGCGATTACCTATTTCATAGATGTGCCCGCCCTGCGCTTCGTGCTCCCTCCCTCGTCGCCTTGTCCGTCGGCCTACACAACGGCTGCTTTACGTGGGGCCACACTGGTCATTGCGCGGTGGCGGCGGCGGTGTTTATTTTCCTAAATTCGTAAAATCTTCTGAATTAAATGTCCGATTTGATTTATTCAAAAAATTATATATCTATAGGTATTGAAACAGTTTTGAATATGAAATGATTTATTTGGATAAGGATTAATACGATGGTATGGTTATTATGGTCTGATTTTGGTCAGCTTCTAAAATGTAAAAAGTGGTTATAGTGACATAACTACAATAGTTGGACATATAGTATTGCAAAGTTATTTGTAGATATTGACATGTTCTCTAATATTGTAGAACCTTTTTTTGTTCTATCATCAATAGTTTCCGCAGCGTATGCGATGCAAGAAATTTTTAAGCAAATTTTTTTACCCCTTGGTTCATGTTACGGAAGTTTTAGCAAGGATCTCTTATTTTTTCTACTAATAAATGTAGCTTATGTTACTCAGGGATAATGTAGCATTCTAATGGTGAAAGAATTTTTAAAATCGGTTCAGTAGTGTTTGAGTTTATTCGGTACAAACATACAAAAATACAAAGCTTTCGTATTTATAATATTAGTACAGACGAGTATGGCAAGTAAAGTAATTCTTTATGTGGGTGACCGCCAGTTGTATTCTGGTACTGTATATGTAACAACATTACTGGCCAGCTGCTGGGTTCAAATCTTTCCCCACATCTCAGAAAGTCTTAACTCTCTTCACTGCATAATTTAAAAAATAAATCGTTAAATTTAAGTGCTCCAATAATAATATCATGACAAAATGAAATATGCTTAGTATTAGCGCAGAAGGCATATTTCCATATTAGTTTTCACATGCATATCTACGTATGCAAATGTATGTGTGCTTAGAGTGTAGATCCTAGACACATAAGAATTTTTGCATAGATTCTTATCTAAAATGTATAACAAAAGCTTCCTTTCTTTAACACTTCGTATAAATGGTTTCAAGTGTGCAACGCCAGTGTTGTTTAGCCGTGGAAAAATCTCGGCACTTCTTCTCTGAGATCACTTTTATCACAGAAAAGGTTTTTCTTATGTACTTTCCAAGAGAAAAAGTATTTTTTTATCTTTTAGCTGTTGTTATACTCGTATATATAGGCTATTGTTGTTTTGTAATTTTATGCGCTGGATCCATTTAAATTTGATTTTACGTCTGCAATATGCAGGGGTTTTAATAATATAAACGCTACATATTTCGAATTCCTAAAGCGGTCTTAGCTTGACAGCTTGTATCAATCGTGAGGCAGTGACTGAGTTATGCAACTTCCGCAGAGGCCTGTATTTGGAAAAGTGATCGCTATCGTTACTTTTTTGAGCCTTTTAGTGAATAGGAGGGCAAGAAAAATGATTGGTCCCGGATGTTTTCCTTAAGTAAGTGTCCTTTAGCTCCGTCGTAGGCATATGCGTGCTGTATTCTATATTACGAGTATACTAGCGGCCGAGCCCGACATCGACCGAGTTGAACAATTGTCTAAAGTAAATAAATATTACGTAAATACAATCCATACAAATCTGCAAGTAGTATAAAACAAAGTGAATATCATCACCGTTCTACCTAGTTTTTTTTCTGTATATATAAAATATTCCCCTATGTCAATACCAAATAATGTATCTTTCAAATGGTAAAAGATCTTTTCAAATAGCTGCCATGGTTACGGAGATTACTTTCCGCACATACACAAACTCACAAAATTCGCACTCTCTCTTTATACTATTAGTGTAGATTGTAATGTATAGTCGTGAGGTTGTTAAAATCGTAGAATCAAGTTTACCCAGGGGTTATTATTTTTAATGAGACAATTTTCTCAGCATGATGTATTTTGTGGTATTTCAGAGAAAGTTTATACGCGTAGATATGAATTTTATTCGGTTACACGAAAATGGATCATTAGCGTGAGTTAGCATCTAGTGTACTATTTTTCTTCCTTACTTCGCTTCCTACTAGTATAATTGAGAACGCTGATGTGCGTTACTCAGATATTGAACGTATTAATATCATAGCCAAAGATTTTTTGACCAGTGCGTTTGTCATCTATTAAATGTCATAAACGAGCATTACTATAATGTGAAAATTGACCCGTTTGCTGATGGCACGTCTTCAAAATTTAAGCCTAAACCGATAATAAATTCATAATAAATTTTAAACATATAAATAATGCTTAATGCAAACAATTATTCGATATTTTTGGATCTTTGTCTTTAAACAAAAAAATCTTTAAACCGCCGATATTCTCTTCTTTACGCTTTTCCTGTTTTTTCTTGATGCGCGGGAGGGGGGTTGTGAATGCTCATGTATACCAGCGCAGCCGGCTGCGCCAGTTATGTGGGACTCCCGATAAACCTAGGGGCCCACCCACTAAACACCACCCGAGGTTGGTTTTGTCCATACGGCCTCTAAACCGTCATCGGACGCGACCCCGCTTAGGGAAGAGGGGTAATAGCGGTGCCCCCTTGGGGAACTTTTCCTGTTAGAGTTTTTACATCATAAATAGTATTCACAGTTCAACGGGTACCTTGTTAACATGCACATTTATTTATTTAAAAAAATTAAAACATCTAAAAGGACGCGAGTCGACAACTGATTTTTAAAGTAGATTTGAATATTTCTAGTGCGTTATTTAATCTACACATGGTAATGACGGACCATTTAAGAGTTATTCCCTTTAGAAACTTGTATCTTAATGAAAAAAATACCATTACAAAGCACTTTATTATGCTATTTAAGGAATATGTTTATACATATTATTATGTATACAAGATGTATACATAAAGGGAGAATTTAGTTTGCTTAAGCATAAGGTAAAACCCGAAAGATGTAAGGTAGAATATTGTCCTATTTATTAATAATAAGGACAAAAATATGAGTAAGCAGTGTCCACCTTCGCCGACGATATGCTCGTGTCATCTTTCCATTATGTTATAATAATAATAATAATAATCCGATAAAAATTGTACTTCTATCAACAAAAAAGTCAACTCGGATCATAACTTGTCGACATAATTTTATTCTCATCAACATTAAGAGTTATGACCCAAATGTCATGACAAAGAGTCATATTTTTCAATACCGCAAACTTTGGCAGCGGTAATAAGACTAAATAAACATTCAGTTCACGGATGAGGGGTCGCGAGTGTCTCCAACGTGGAATTATGTATGATATATGACTTTTATAAGCCTCTTCAGCTCCAGACAACCTTATTCGCGGGATTATAAGGTTACAATATGATTCTCCATACTTATTACTTGTTTTACTTGTTATAATTTGAACTAATTCAATGAAGTAGGTAAGTTTATTGTATTAATTTTAGGCTTTTATATGTTAGTGCGTTCAACATCTTACACTTCATCACCACTTACCATCACGTGGGATTGTTGTCAAGCATTAACTTATTTTGTGAAAGAAAATATAGTAAATGAACATTATGAATAATAACAGAAAAATAGGTAAGTGTAATATTACATTAGTACGTTAATCAGTTTGTTTGGGCATCATTCAGTTCATTGTTGGTTTGTTTTGTTACATTTATTATCGTGTAATCGGCATTAAAACTTATATTTTGCATCAAAACGAATAAGATAGGACAAGGTTGGTATGTTTATTTTAATTTTAAATTACAATGTGGAACGTATATATGAATATAAGATCCGTCAATTAAATACAAAAACTGTTTGTCGAGGTCATCCCTAACGTAAATTAAGCTATTAGAGCTAACATTCAACAGTATGATAATTGTAGTTTTACAATGGTGAACGGACGTCCAGGGCAAACGTTTAAGAACACTTTGTGCCTAAACGGTTTTCCTTTAGGTTTATTCTTGGAGTTGATTATCAAACTCGGGCTTTGTGCAGGAACAACAGTATAAAGCACGTCGTCGTGGCAACGCGTAGTCTGTGAAATATTCGCAAGTCATTTTGCAAAGTATCAGTGAATATTTTCTTGAAACTTAGCAGGTAAGCAAATGAAACTTGCCAATAAGTTCGTCATGCTATAAAACAAAGTTTCTACTTTTGTAACTGTTTTCTACACTTTTCGGTATTGAATACAGTAAAAAAGTTAAAAAGGAGAAGGTCAACCGATGGTACATGGTCACTTCGGTTTGTGAACATTGCTGACAACAAATTTCAGATTGTTTACAAACAGAAAGCGAGAACCCTGCTCTTTATTTAATAAACTTTTTTTGCTTTATATGTTACGCAATATATTTTGCTACAGTTTTGATATCATTTAAAAATGTTCTTCCATAGGTTTTTGTAATACAATCATCAGATAAATCTCCACATTATGTCCAGAGAAGTAATAAGATAAATTTGTGTGAATATCTAAAATTATTCCATAGATTGAACGCGAAAATAATTTTGTGTAAATGTAATACGTAGGCAGGTCAAAAGCGTGGGAGGTATCAATAATTTTATTACAAGAATAATTAGGTATTTGTTACAAAAGTTACTTGAATGCCATAAAGTTAGTTACGAACTACTTGACCTTTGCTTTGTCCTTTCCTGTTATGTTCTATTTTAGTGTGAATCATAACGAGATCTTTTCTATTGTAGGTGTTACTTATCTCGTTTTATAATAATTCCAACTGAATGAAACTATAAAGTTTCATACTTCTGATAAAAATATGCACGTTTGTAGGACTACGATTACTTGTATGCCAATATATCCGTCTAATACGTTAGACTTGCTCCAAATCTACCCAACACAAAAACTTAGTGAGCTGATAAGTTAGATATAATAAAGATTTTAACTTTATCATGAATAAAAATATATTGATTAGTGGTTCAGTAATTCTGTCACAATGTCCAAACGCAGACATTAAAGAATATTCAAACAAAGCTTGAACATTTTACATCTCTCCAGCCTCCTAGAGCTAGAGGCTTACGCGAGTCGGATTTGAAAAGTTTGAATTGTATAAACAATTCAATTCCATCAACATAGAATATGCTTTAACGATAACCTTATATAATGAATTTAAGGTAATATAGTTTATAGGATAATTGGTAGAACGAACATATTACACTTATTATCTAACATCATTCACGGCCGGTTTCAATAACAAGCTATCTCCCACTGCTGGTTATAAGAGCCGCCACAGTACATGTAACATTTCAATAAAATAATCTTATTCTTTTCTCAATGCCTCTCAGTCTCTAGAGTGTCAACTATTTCAACCTTTTTTTATCTCGAGCTAGTGTGAACAGTTCTTTCACTGGCTTTATACCAGTCAGTTGTTGGATATTACGAAGCCGCGTTACCTTTTACGCCTCCTGTTTTTACGTTTTCCCGATAGTTTGTCCATCATGATGGTCTACGGGAGACCATAATGATTATTTGGAGAATATGACTTTGATATGTGATCCTTTTTTTTAATGGACGAAGTCTTGTTTTGACATAAACATTTTAAAACTTTGTTCTCAGTAATTTCGTGTTTTTTTTATTTATTTGATGCGTATAATTTTTCGGCAGGACAAAATTTCTATTACTTAGATTTTTTTACGCAGATCTTTTATAATTCATGCTTCACATTCGTGTAAAGCAAACGGTCATATATAGTACTTAAAGAGATCTCCTAATTTTAATGTTAGTCGTTAATTTAAGTGTAGTTTATAAAATTAACTTCAATTTCATTTTAAGCCTACAAAATAAAGTATAGATAAAAAAACTAAAAACACGCTTTCGTAGAAAAATGAACTAAAAAATAAACAATAAAAAATAAATTTCAGTTAAAAAAAAACTAAAGAAATACGCTTTCATAGCAAATGAACTAAAAAATTGAAAATAATGTTATGTATACATATATATGAAAATAATGTATACAATACATAGTGCTACCGTATAAGCACTCAATTTCCTACCTGCAAGCTGTAGCTTGAATTAAAGGTTTATTGTTACGAACGTTAATCATGTCAGTGTTCAACAACCTCTTCATTTATTACCATTGTCACGAATTGTCACGAACATTGAATTGGTGCAAGTAAAGATTTTATTAAAAGTTCAAATAATTATTAACAATTTTAATTCCAGCAATTCGGGAAACCGTCTTTACGTTTCGAAGGTACCCGCATACATGCCAACTTTTACTCCTTTTTATCAATCGTTTTATAGATGTAATAAATGTATACCCCATTATATTATATTTGTGTTTTTTTACTTTGATGAAGTAGAAGTGTTATTTATTGTAATAGCTAAGAAACAATCAATTAATTTTTCAACCTCTTAAAAGAACTTGCCTTCTTATCTTATTTCGATTTATAACCCTGAGTACGATTAATGCGTGACAGTATAACCTCAGTAAATAATTTAATCGTGACTATTAAAGCAATTGAACCATTAACGTGGAAAACCTAACAAATCGTACATATTCTGGGACAGTGGAAAAATTGTAAAATTATGTATTTGCTGATAAGGTACACGCAAATGCTTGGTTTTATTCATTGCAAGCCCAATTTTTATTGTTCTGTCTGATTTAACCTTCAAAAGAAGGATTTTATAATTCAAAAGTATAAAATGCTTACTGAGTAATTAAATTTAGTTGACAAGAATATAACTATAACATTAACTTTAGTTAACAAATACTTCCTACGACCTAGTTGTTTTTGATTTTTATTAAAAAAAAATATTTTTTTATAATAAAGTTTATGATATGCTTGCTTATATCGATTGCTTGCAAACGAACAGGACACTTCGTGGTAAGTGGTCACGGTGATCAGAAAGAGGGGTATCGAGTTATGAAACAGAAAACGAGGAAAATATTTTTAATTGCATGGAATAAAATTTTGCATTTGTTATTATTATATATCACTGGAAGAATTATATTTCATTCTGTTAAATATAATTACATAAACAAATAGTTAATTGTTATGTAATAGCCGTAAATACAAAATTATATTTTTGTACTAGCACACCGCCCTCGCTTCGCTACAGAAAACTACGCTTTATACTTAGAAATAGTACATATCGTTCTATAAATTACATATATTAATTTATATATTTTTCGGTAATATTTGACGGATTGTAATGAAAGGGACTTTAAATATTAAGTGATACATTAGTGAAAACCAAAACGAAATAAGTTGAGGCGTTTCTAAGATTAGCGCGCACAAACGCACAGACAAAAATTCTAACAACATTTTTTTTGGGTCCTTTTGCGTTAATAAAGGCCTCTTATTATAGTTTTTGTCATATATCTTTCGTGGATAGAAAACGATAATTAGAATTATATTCAATGTACAGATTCATAAATTAAATGTTATTTTGTCAATTCAATTGAATATATATTATTTTCTTAAATAAATAAACGTTAAAACAATCACACCCCCGCACTGGGATTCCCCGTGTTGCGGATAGCATGGACATACACGAATATGACATCACAAACATCCATGACCCGGGAACAAACATTTATCTGTCACATAAATGTCTGCCCCGACCGGGAATCGAACCCGGGATCCCTAGCTCGGCAAGCAGGGTCACTTTCAACTGGGCTATAGGGTCATTTCCACCACGCACTTCCGCAACATGAAAGGATGCCAACACTGCCGGCGAAGACGAAAGTTGTGGATGGGTTTTATACTACCTACCTAACAATTCAACCGATATACTATATATTAAACTTTGGATTTTCTTAAACACTTGTAATTTACTAAATAAATTAACATGATAATTCTGTTGTTTAACAAGTTACAAGTCAACAAATTTAAATTGTTAATAGCCTTGTATATATTACCCCAGAAACGCGACAGTTTAATTAAAATGTCAAGCTAAAAGATCAAATCGGTGGAGATTCCATTTTGCGTTTATGTAATTATTATACCTTTGTGGGGTAATTACCTGTTTTCATTGTCTGATTCGGGACGGTACAGACTACTAATATTATTTTATAACAATTGTTATCATAATTACAAATTTTATTGCCTTGTTGAAGGATGCTATTTCTTGTCTGTGATAGAATTATTCTACTACCTGGCTAGCTACCCTCTTTCTAGGATGAACCAAAAAATGTTGGTAACGTGTTTCAGTTGCAGCTTAGAAGTGCAGGCAGACGGACTAACTTCCAAACTCTATCTCCACGTAAGAGTAACTACGGGATTATACTGGATTATATCGCAAGGTACCTACAACTGTAGAAACCACGGTCACTGAAGGGTGGCTTGGACTCAAAGACATATTATTGGTAGCCCGTTACATTCCAAAATATTCATTAAGTGTATCAGCTATTTATTAAAATATACATTGTATGCAATTACTGCCTTCTAGCTATTCTCTTTTAAAAATAAGAATTGAATCCAGTATATAACCTTTTTGGAAAACGTAAACATGGATTTTTAAATATCCCATAAATGTTTATAATAATATGGCAAACCTGTATAAAACGAGTGCCAATTATCCACAACCCTAAAGTAATTATAACGTTGGCGCTTATATCGATGGGGGTGAAGGACGCAAATTTATTTATTGCTCGACTTGTAAGCCTAAGGGCCCATAAAAATACTAAGTGGATCGATGAAGTGTGTCGATATAGCCTCGAAGAATTTCTTATGAAGGTACTATTATATGTTAGTTAAGCAAAATTATATATAGTTGAAGTAGCATTTAGTAAACCATAACGACGTGTGAAAACACAGGTTATAGGTAAAGGATATTATCATATTTAAACCCTATATTGTTACACTATTGGGCTCGGATCTGCTTGCGCGATTATTGAATATTATACTCGTAGTATTAACGAACATCAATAACAAGGAAGTAATAAATAATAATAATAATAATAAATTATAATAAGCAAGCGATTTCACGCAGGTTAAAAACTTACAATATAATTATTATATTTAATATGGTGGTTTAAAATATATGCAGATTAGTTTCTTTCGTCGTTTCTTCTTGACCTTAATGCATCTTCTTCGAAATGGTAGTAGAAATTAAATATCGACGTGCATAAGTGTATTTACAATATACCTACATGATTACATAATTTTGAATTTTATTGGTGACATATCTGCATAATGACAAGTTAACTACCTCTCAAAACTTGTAATGAATAATTAATTGTAAAATACTATTTTGGTTGTTGTGACTGTTTGTGAATGTAAGGAAATTAAGTTAATATTATTATACTAAGCAAATCGTGACACGGTATTTAATGAAAATAATTATACATGTATCATTATTTTCATTAATCTAACTATTAGTCCTAATGTACTGTATTTTGTGTGCAATCTTCGTACCATCTAAACATATCGGCCTCCAGTCTTAGGTCTACTGGAAGAAATTTCATAAGAAATAAGCAGTTCCTTTGTACCATCCTTACTTGATGTCTTATCCATGTCGTTTCCATGTGTGCATCAATTATAAATAAATAAATTAGTATTAATCAATCCATTAAAAAATTATTCATAAATGTAAATCTAGTGTACCCGAATGATTTTAACATACTAACAGTTTTACCGGGATCAATTCAGACAACAGTATCGATGCAGAATCAGATTTGTGCCGTTCAATACCATGGCGTAATAATAAAGTATCTTGACTTCAAAAGTACTTATTCAAATCAGCAGACATTAACACTCACCAGACCCCACAGTACAGTATCTTTACGCTACAAATATTGTAAAGTTGAATCCTAGATTAAGATTGATCCCTTAGTCCCTTAGTCAAGTTGATGACAATCAGAATACTAATAAACATTTAAAATCAGAAGTTTCTTAGCCTTATGGTTACGGTGCAGTGTATTGTGAAATTGGGATCAGGATTTATTTATTCTACGTCAGAAGTTAGCGTATACACTATGAATCCTAAAATAATAATTAAATGATTGATAAAAATTCATCCGTTTCGGAGGCCACTTCGAACGAGAAAACGACAGAGACAGATTGCAGAACAATGGTTTGTGACAGAGAAATAGAATTAAAGATTAGATAACATAAAATCAGTTTATTAATTATTTCGTCTATGTTAGTAGTAGTGGAAGGTGTTTTGAATATATTATTCAATTGTACTGGAAAGAGTGGAAACAGTGCCGTCAGAATGAGTGGCGACGTCGAGTCACGCCATACCAGGTCGAGTATGTTCCAATTCCCATATACTCGGTCTTCGGTCAAATATACACATGTTAGTGAATAGAATACTTATTAGGAACATATTTAACTACGCGCTTCATAAAATAGATGCATTGAAAATATAAAGTGAACTAGAAACCAGTAAAACAAACGCATAGATTCACGTTTTAGGAAAGCAATAAGAATTAAATTATTATAAAATTACATGGACAATAAGCGGTTGGTAGTAACTTATTGAGTAAAGTGTACACCTTTAGGTATATCTTATTATTATTGAGTTAAGGAGCTACTTAGTACGCAGAAGTACATATATAACATAAGATTATAAAAAATTTAAACATCCAAATTATAAAATCCTTGTATCTAAATAAACCTTTGAGATATTATAAATGGCACATGTCATGTCAATCACTTCTATCAGGTTAATCAACTGATTTATATCAATGCAAAATTGGCAAGAAAAAATATTTTCTTTTTTGTCTAATTACGAGCATATTTATTTTTATACTGTAATCGAGATTTTTTAACTTTGGTTCGAATACTTTGTGCATTTCGGCAGTGCTTACTATAGCTAAAATTTGTGTTTGGCGTAGCTAACACGTCTGCGGCTAACAAACTGTGTTCTGTGTCTTCCTTTACTTTTGGGCATTCCAGCTCGTTGCGATTTACGTCAATAATAACATATTTTTACTAACACATCATTTTTCCCTTTTTAATCTCATGTCATTCGTATTTTTGAAAAAATTCTTAAATTATTAAGTACAATTATGTTATCACGTAATAAAAATAGAGTTAAAAATAATTAATATATCATATAATGCACATAGAGAAATATATATGCTTCAGATATATCAAGATATCAAGCCGTTACGATGGTTTTAGTGGCGTGTTAAGCAATATATGGTATAAACTTAATTATTTTCAGTAAATTTTACCACCCTTAACGTTTTTGTAATATACGATTTTATACCAATAATCAGATTCGTTGATAGGTAACAACAGCCGGTCATTCCTCTCTGATCTTATTTAAGAAATATCATTTGTGACTCAAATAACAAGTGACAGCTCTAATTCAAACTTAACGTGTTTCTACGACAGATAGAACGAGACACGGGCAGGTATTAAGTGGTTTTAAGTTGGAATAAATAACGTTGAAATGTGTTTTCATTTATTAATATAACATTTACCTATATTTGTCATTCTACACGATTTAAAATACATCTAAATATTCATCAACTTTTGCAGTCCAGTGGGTACAGGTTTCCGCTAACAGTCGCCATACCGTTCTTAGAGCTTCAGAAAAACGGTTTCCTACTGTTTTATTCAGGTTATAACGCCTGTAATGTCCTATAAATTTAAAAATAAAATATGATTATGTCCTACACTCACCTAACGACCTTGTTTCTATTTTCATCGGGGTCGGTCTTTTAAGCACGCTTAAAATAACTGATCTAAATGCAAACAAGGTTATTTGCACGATGTGTATGTAGGTATTATGTTTACAGAGCTCAAGCTTTACATTATTATAAATTACTCGTCGAAGTCAAATTCGAACAAGGTATAACATAATTATTATCGGCGCTTCCCTGAAACAAGTTTAGTACGTGAGGAGGTAACTTTACACTGCAGATTTTACACGTAATATGAAGAACCTAATTTATTAAGGACTACTTCTGATTATACCTCTAAAATATGGATTTTGAAATACATAATTATGTCAAATTACTGTTATAACAAACTACATACGCATACAACTTGTTTGCAGTAGAAATAATTAACAAACTAAACTAAACAAAGTAAACGTCGTAAAATTTTGTAGTGTCCGTGTATAGTAAAAGTTTTTTATCATGTTTTATTTTTAAAACCCCATAAAAATATCTGTAAATTCAGAAATATTAGTAATATTTATGGCTTTACTGTTTTGAAGTTAATACAACTGTATTATTTATGGTTTTAAAACAAATATGTGACAATTTTATTTAGTTCTATTTGTGTATGTAAATATAAATAAATAAAGGAAAATTTAATCAAGAATCTATTATATTAAGGTTTGTCATGGGTTTATTTTTTGTAGAATGAGCACAGCAGTCCATTTCGTTAATTGCTACCTGAATTAACATTAATCAACAATTTGTAGCCCACACCGAGAATAATCGTTGACCTATTTGTACGAATTGTCTTAATCTTACCATCTAGTGCCCTGGTCGACAAATTGCAGCCCGCGGGCCTCATGCGGCTCGTTGTTGGTATTTGGGCGGCCTTCGACTAAACAAATTATTTGATAGTCAACTACCTATCAAAACCGATTTTATGTACAAAATTAAATAAATAGACGACGTCCCGAGAGGTTAATACGGGAATAAGCAAAGTAAGCAAGCAGGAAGGGGAGTCACGACAGCGGTGGCCGCCCCGGGCGTTGGTTATTTTGTGGTGATTGATATTGGTTTACTGTGATATGTTGGCAACCTTAACGCGGTGATAAATGGGACATAAAAATACGAATGCGAATCTAATACATCTAAGTGGACAAATACTGTACGGTCCGGCGTTGATACCTATATTGTCTTGTCTAAAAAGTGCGACTAACGCTGATCTAGTGCATATCTCACTAGTTGACACGTTTAGGTACCATTCCTTTATACACTAATGTAATAGATGTAACAAGTTGGAATATTAATTATTCTACTTACTTTGTTAAATAATGTTATCCCAGCCAACATCCTCTCTTCGCGGTACACACTGTTGGATAACAGACAATACAAATTCTTCAGTCACTTCTTTTAAAGATAACTGAGCCCTATATAACGTAGCTAGGTCCATACATGTCCATTATGTCACGGAGTTAGTTGATTCGGAATGACTACTTTACTATGTATCAGCATTAAACAACTAGCAGGGCACGAGTGTTAGTACGGTTTACTGTATGATATCGTAACTATATGTACCTACGTGTGTATAGTTATGGAAGTGTGTTATAGTATAAAACACTGTCAATTTCGTGGACATTACAAGCATGAAGAAAGAACTACTGACTTTTAGAGGATATGTCAGGAGCTCCTCATAAAAGATCTGAAAAAGAATGACATGCGTGAATAAATTTCCCACAGCTACGTAAGTACACAAAGTACATACGTACGTAAGTCAGCGTATGATATTTACTGTGCGATGCTGAAATACCTTTAATTTTATGCTGATATAGAATTATGGGGCGACTAGCAGCAAGCAATGATTTATTTCTCACGAGCGATGATTTAATTTTTGTAAAATATCTTAAAAAAATATTAAGAAATTATATGAATATATCAAAAAGTATTCTGGTCTTATAAAATTGGTATTTTTTTTAATGTTCTTGATGAAGAATGTTCACGATTATTGTTTTCAAAATACCTAAGAATAAATATTTTTCGTTCATTATTTATTCCTTAATTAATACAAAATGTGTCACAAAAATTTCAAGTATACTAGAAATCTTCAATATGATTGGTCAAGAAAAAAAATATAAGAAAAGGTTAAGTAGGAAATGTAAAGCGCAACACCGATAAATTAGAGATACTCGTACATGTTGATAATTAGGTTCTGTGTTTGCAGTTGCAGCCGCTCTACATATTTCGAAAAAAAATTTTTGTTTTATTGTAATAACCGACAAACCAGCAGACGAGTCACCTGATGGTAAGTGGTCACCGTCGCCCATGGACATGAGTAACACCAAAGGCGTCACTGATGCGTTGTCGGCCAGGAAGTGAGAAGATAAGAAAGAAAGTTCTCAAGCCCCCAGCCGGAACACGACGAGTCGTTTGGCGGCTGACTCAAACATGAGGGTGGTAGCTAGCCAGGCATGCTTCACGGAAAAATAATAATACAATTCATAATATTAATTATTTAATAATAATACTGATAGTATAATTCTTACGCTAAGCCCTACCACCAAGTAAAATTAAATAATAAATATATTTTTCATTATATAATATATATATATATATCTTTATATAACATTAATTTATTTATTTTTTATTAATTTAATGATTTTTTTTATAATATTTACATATTGAGATATAATATACTATATAGCAGGCATACCTCGTCCGCAACTCGATATCAATGTAACTTGATATTCGTTTTATGAGTCACTGACATCAATTTGACCATTTTAAAAAGTTTTGTCCGTTCTGTTTGTCTCTTTATAACTCAAGGACGGCTTGATTGATCTTAATAAAACTTAACATGTAGTGAGAACATGGGATTGCACAGATGATAGGCTATATCAAATATTAGTAAACCTAATGATGTGTGATCAAAACAAAAACCTAAAATTTGAAATAATCACGTAATTAATTATTCTACCCGAACGAAGTGGGAGAGCGCCGCTGATATGTATCTAAAGTATCAAAAATTTGTGAGAAGTCTATAAAAGGAGCAAACACATGTTTCTTTCTATTAAAATTTTCTTTGAATTCATCAGTAAATATTGTTTTTAAATCCTTTATCCGATTTAAATGCAAATTGATTTTTGCAAATCACTTGATGATATTTATTCAATTTACGTATTTATTTATACACAAATTTCTGAATAAGTGTATTTAATGTAGATGATGTTTGATGTCAACACTATTTGTAACGATGTAAAGTTAAGCCATTTATTTCATTTTTGATATATACAATTATTCAATTTTTATCATTCAATTTTTAATATTGAGCAATAAATATTTTGTGGAGTAATATATTTATATATATTATAACAAAGTAATAGGGCGATAATTGGCTATATAATTTAATAAACTCGTCCTACACTCTCGGTGTTTAGATCATTAAGATATAATCCCACACCTTCCACATTTCATGTTAGTCTTAATTATCACATACTGATATTATCAAGTGCTGAAGCTTTGTAAGAAATTATTTTTTTTATAATTTTACGAAACTAACACCAGAAGATAATTTACATTACACGAGCTGCACTAGCAATAGTCTATTTTTATTGCATGGAACTTTCTTAGGGCCATATTTTAAAAAATTGTTCAGACAATATTGTAATTTCAATAAATTGGTTAAGCATATAAAAGAGAATCTTTGTGAGTAGACATCGTTGCTCTAGTTTGTACGAGTATAGTAAAAATTTCCATGTCATTATGTTTCAATATACTTCTAAAATGAGTTGCCGAAGGAGTAACCTATTTTGGGTTCATTATATTTTGAGTTTACTTTGAGAAAGCTAATCCGTTTATTGTGAGGGCAATACTGCAGCTTTTGTAACATACTATATACATGCCTACTCTACTACAATAATATTCTGCATAAACCGTAGATTTTGAATCTTTTAGGTACCTTCCGCTTTAAACTTGTCTTTCACGTGTCTGTAACAAGGATTTTTTGAATAAACTGGGCAAAAATTTTAAGGTTAAATTTATATACGAGACTGCGGACCCAAGGTTGCGTAATATAAATTAATGAATTTTAATAACATCTGTTTTTAACTGTTGCGTTGTTGTTATTAAATAGATGTATAGATAATCAAATCTAATAATACACGGAGTACATGTCCGTATGCTTATTCAAACTATAGATTACAATATATGGACAACTTAACCAGTTCTCCTAAATAAAAAACCGGTTGCGTCACACATCGCGTGTGCATGCATATTAAATTTCATAGTAGCCCCGTTTCGCGCCGCATGGTTGTCTAGATTGGTTTTAGTGGGTAGAAATCTCACATCCCATAGGGTCCCCAAGATGCTTTTCCCGGACGTTCGGGTATGTTCTGAAGATTAAGCTTTTCATAATTAAAAAAATTTATTCGATGTCGACTGGGAACATGGATTTATAAAATAATACATCACCAACACCCAAGACCTCAGTCATTTATTTATCTGTCACATAAATACCTGGCGGAGAATCGACGTATACTTCGCTAGGTTGTAGTGTTACTACCGATTGTATTACGGGTCGTCATGTATCGCAAGATATATTTAAAAAAAACCGTACCGTTAATTTAAAATGGTAGAAAATCGACTTGTCCGAAGTAATTCTGACGCAGTTGCTATAAACTATCGATTCATGATCAGGTTTCTGATAGCAACTTAATGTTAAGTACATTCTTTTGTATTACTATTAGTCTGATCAATACCCTAGATTGATGAGAAGAGTGGTTTCGTGACTGGCACTGATTTGCATTTTGGGCAGTTTTTTTTTAATTGTACTGTTTTCTGCTTATCAATCTCTTTTAATGGATATCAATATTGAGGAGGTTCTTAAAAAATAAGTGATCTGCCATGCTGTATTTCTGCATTTACAATGATACTTAATACACATTATTGTATAATTATTAGAAGTATTGTTACCAAATTGCAAAATATTCGGTCACCAACAAGTGGGTAAAATTTCAATTACTAGATTTGACCCAGACAAGACACAAACAAGGCAAGCTCAATAAAAAGGTTTGAAAAACATGTAGTTTAATTATGCTTTACAGACGATACCACTATTGTAGGCGTTAATAAAAAATAAATAGTCGCCATTCTGCAGAAAGTAAACTTCGTAAGCGCTGAAGATGGATTTCAATTAAATCGGAATACGACTAAGCTGATGTTTGCGGACCGAGCTGCTATAATGGTGAGGACATAGGAGTTCCGGGATCTCGAGTTGATAACTACATAGATTGTTTGTTCGTTTATAACATCTAATAAGGATGGTGAAGCTGAAGTCGTTCACAAAGCACGAATGTCAAAGGGTGAAGTAGCACGATGAGGAAGATATAGGAAGATAGTGAGATCAGTCAGAATACCAATGTCAAACGGATGCTTTGCTATTATATTTGCTAGTATTCTGTACGCTTCCGGAATCTGGGCACCCAAGTGTCGAATAAGGAAAAGAATAGACGCATTTGAAATGTGTTGGCGCAAAATGCTAATAATACCGTGGACAGTGCTCCGTACAAATGAGTCTATCTTCAAAGAAAATAAAATCCGGGCTCGACTATCTACTATATCTTTATGTACAATCCTTTTAAGTACTTCAATCACCTTGTGCGACGCAGTCTTGATAATTTTGAATAATTAAAAAAGTTGGCAATGTGGAAGGAAAAAGGAACAGTAGAAGGTAACCCACTAGTAAACTGGAAGGTAACACACATATACTATCACAATGATATGTGATACTAGTGTGCACGGCTTTATTAGGCTTTTGAACGACAGAAAGGCTTGGAGAAAGACGGTAGCTGATAATGTCATTGATGACCACAACCCTCAATGAAGAGAAAAAGACGATAAAGAATAAGCTATTTCATCGCTTCTGGAAAATTATCAAAGATATTAAACCTGTCTATAAACCAACATTTAATAGACCACTGCTCATATCTAGACCACCACTAATTGGCGCCATTCCGATAGGTCCTAGTCCCTTTGAAGCCAACGTCTTCCTGCTGTGTTATCAGAAGATCAAGGTTAAAATATTGTATGGAAATTTGACTGATCTCTAGTACGAATAAACCGATTTTGACTGGACATTCACAAAGGGTTAGAACAGGTACAGGGAGTAATTTGATATATTTTATTCTAAAAATATTATTATTTGGAATGGACTAAACTATTATTAAGTTATACTGCTATCAGCCTCGCCGATGAAGTCGGGGGCATCCGCTAGCAATAAACATATTGTAAAACTAACTTTATAGGACCTGCTAGTTTTTTACCAAAAAAACAACTTTAAACATTAATATTTACCAGTATTGATTTCCAATAAAGCTATTTTTGTGATTCTGTTGAAATTTCAGGTAAAATAATGATAATATAACATATCTGATTGTGTAACTTTGGTATTAGTCATTATGTAGAGTTAGAAAATTATACCTAAATTTATGATAGATTATTTGATAGGCTTAATGATTCTCTGTAGATTACTTCGGGTTTGACTAAGTGTGAAAGTTCTGAAATATTTTGAGTGTTTCTTGTTCAATAAACACAAGTTAATTTAAGGCTTCGTATTTACTTGTATTTAATCATACGTAGTGATTTATAGTTACCTAGTAAGCTGTCCTCGCCTCGCTGCTGCAGAAAACCTACGTCTTACCTTTCGAAATAACACTCGTATTGTTTTAGAAATTGGTTATTTTTAGTTCCATAAACTAGAAACACATTTCAAATCCTTACTCACATATATAATGCTACTTATAAGGATTAAGATGGAACATCTACTTTGTCTTTTTCTGGTTACACGTTGTTACAGAAATGCAAGGTAACCTTGGAGTTACAATGTTATACGAATAGTAGTTGGTCGATTCAACATATAAATTATTACCGTATCATTGAGCGTTAAATTAAATTGAGTATTATACATTTTAGAAATGTTAACATATCTGCTTCTTAATTGTTTACGCGGATAAATAGCAAATGGTGTCACAACAGAAACACATTATCTCACACTCAGCTGGGCAACGTAGAACGTATAAATTAAATACACCCTACTGTCAGGAGCCAATTACTGTTGAGTTATTATCATGACGTCGTACGAGTGTCGTAACAAGACAACGTAGAAAGATACAGCGGTGTCGTGTGTAAACTCTTGTTAATTATTTACCTAGCGAGGTTTGGGGTATGTGGTAATAAAATTTTGTGAGTGAGAATACTTGAGGCGGCGAGTTGGCAATGAACTTGAGAGTTCGCTGGAGGTGTGTCTTGCAGGTTGCAAGCGCCCAAGGCCGTCCCACCGCATAGCATTGTATTACTCACATCGATTTATCGAGCGGCGCGCGCCGAACGCTTCTCGCCCGTCGCACCCCCCCGTCTGTTTTCTCACCTACAAGGCGCCCTTTCGAGGACTTTTATCTGACGTTTTCTCTTTGCGCATAATGTCGCTCGCGCTACCTATGACACGCTTATATTGTAAGTAGTAACATCATAAGCGAGAGTGCATGAACATAACTTTATAACACATTATTTCTATACATCTATCTATACATAATTTCTTATTACTTAATTATTAATATTAACATATTACGTCAGTACTCATAAATAAGGCATTTTTAATTGCGTAACAGTTATAAGAAGACGTATTAAACGAATACATCTCTGTCTTAGGTATTATTGATTTTTCTGGTTGTTTTTAAGGAGCGACAAACAATTTTGTTGTTATTTCCTCGTGTATGCTCTAATTATTTAACTACTGTTTTTTAGCTTGATTTTACAAGGAAAGTATTTGTTTGATGGACGATATTAAAATACAAACATAGTGTTTGTGTTCTAATAACAAATTTTTGTTTGCTATTTCTAACGGAAGATTTTTTATTCTGAAAGTGCTAATGGTAGGAAAATAGAGAAATTGTAACAACTACACTTTGGGCCGTTCAATATTCGTTACTGATCATTATTTTTATACTATTTGTTTGATATATTTATGGAATAAATTATAGCTATGTTATATTGTGGGTGTAACGTATGCCATAAAAAAAATTTAAGTTTATGTCGATAGTCTGTTTTGTTATCTGGACAGACGCCGGGTTGTACTGGGCCGAGACCTCGTTAAACTGTGCGATAGTCTGCATACCGAATAACCATAAGTTAATTTACACCGAAGACTGCTCCCTCGGGATGGCGACGCTGATCTCGCCAAACGTTGCTTTTACATACATTTACTATTATAATACATGTAAATGGGTTTTCATGAATTTGTATGGCCTTGGAACTTTAAATTTGTTCAAGGTAAAACGAAGCAAAACAGAAAAAAAGGGCTGGAAACAAACCCTTAAGTAATCACTAACATATATGGAAGAAACAATAGCTAACAAAGTTTCTTATCTAGTGAAGAACCAACTATATATTTCATTATGAGTAATCTCATATCTATCTTATAAGCCTTCGTTGGATACCCGATATCCTTTTCAGGTAATTAGTTTACCATGTTGGAAGTTTAATAATATATCCGTACAATATAAAAATACAATAAAAGTAGTTCATTATTTAGATTTTGGAATATAAATGATAAGTGAGAGAGACAGAATAATGGTGGTAATAATGAATATAGTGAGAGACAATAGCGTCATAAATCTATACAGCATATAGCACGCCATCTAAGCAAGCACGGAGGAAACATGCGCTACAGCACCTGTACATACAGCTGCTGTATACATACAAATGCCTATGTATGTACGTGCATGAGTGTAATACTAGTAAATAAGTGAGTTAATATACGCTGAAAAGAAGAGAAGTTAACGATGTTGGGCACGATTTTTCTGACAGCCGGTAGACTGGTAATGCTCAATGATAGTTCGTTTCAAAAAATATAATAGCAATACACAGTTTAATGTGTTACTAGCGGCCCGCCGCGGCTTCGTTTGGGTTGACCAAATATACATATAGGTGCAGTGGTTTCGGAGATTACCCTCCTTGACACACATAGTTTTGGCCGTATTGGGGCCACCTAGAATATTCCATCCCATCCCATGCTGGCAGAACAGGGTGTTGTAAGAGACGACAGAAGCGGCTGGCTTCTGCTTTGCTGCTTGTGTGGTTCGCGTAAGGATTAAATTATCAGTATAATTATTAAGTCATTAATATTATTATTGGTATCTTTCCGTGAAGCCTGCCTGGCTAACTACCCTCCTGCTTGAGTCAGCCGCCAAATGATTCGTCATGTTCCGGCTGAGGGCTTGAGCCAGTACTTTCTTTCTTACCTTCTCATTTCCTGGCCGAAAACTTATAAGTGATATCTTTGGTCTTGCTGATGTCCATGGGCAACGGTGACCACTTCTCAGCAGGTTGCTTGTCTGCTCGTTTATCGGCTATTAACATGAAAAAAGTTCCAAAATTCGACTTTTATCTTTATAATAAGTATAAGTAAAGACTTATTTGAATACATTCCTTATTAATGGAAACAAAACAGAGCACCGAATTTTTAACTGAAGATTGAATATTAAAATTATCCCCATAATGAAGTACCGAGTCGTTATGATGCATGTAGACTTTTCTTTATTACTTTTGCACGCTGCAGTACAAATTTCAGATCACGTTTCTGTAAAGGTAATAATTTTCCATTTATTTCTGCCCTAAAGGCATAAAGTTCTCTCTGATTGCTTTTTATTATTTGCCTGTGAGCTAGAATATAAAAACATTATGAAACAAGTAAGGTTGATTGCTTGGAATCTTTACATTAGGTATATAAATGAATATAAATATCAAAGCAAGATATTCTAAAGAAAAATGAATAAATAAAAAACAAATTAACGCAACCTGCTTCCTATATCTTCAAAGGAATACTCTATTTTATTTCAGCTATCCATTACAAAAAACCTTTTTAAATTTCCACGTTAATCTATTTCCAGTATCAACTGGGGCTTTTTGTACGTTTTGTGTTTATTTTCACGTGCGCAGTCCGCAAATCGAATACATTGTCATGTGTCCCGTGCGAACAATTCGAACATCCGATGAAATAACGATTACTTTTGCCCGGGATTCGCAGAACACAGGCTCGGGGAGTGGGCATATTGAATATCTGTTGAATGTTGGGTTCGATTGATTCTGATCCCTGAAATGGACTGTGGATAAACCCTTCCTTCATAAACAACCTTGTAATCGTTTGTTTTCTCAGGTTTTACGTTCTACCTTCCATTTACAAATCTTGGTTATTGTATTTTAATAATGAATTGTTTCTTCTACATATTACTTTTTTACCTCCATAAATAATTTGAGGTAAGTTAATCTAGTGTTTTGAACATCGATCTTTCGCACGTTTATTCGAATCCTGCATGCAATTCTGACATTTATGTCCATATGAATGAATCACCGCTTGCTGTTTTGAAGAAGATCGTGCGAAAACTTCCATACCTAATACTTTTTCATAATATTGTTAACGGTTTATGTAGTTTGCCAACGAACAATCGTTAAGTGTGTTGTCCAGTACATCACTTTACCCCTCATATTGTGAAAGGAGATCATAACTCAGCAGTGAGACACTTAATGAAAGAAAGTAAAAATAAGGTAAGAAGGAAATAAAGAAAGACAACTGTTTCCTTAATCTTTACCAGATAATATGAACTTAAGTGTTAAAATTACCGATAATAATATATTAATGTACAAGTAATATATTACAGTAAGCACTAAAAAGGGTCACACTCAGCAATCATAGTAGTAGTGAGCCACTGCACTGATATTCTGTGCAAACCGATTAGCCATTAGTTCGACCAATCCGAGGCAAATGACTAAAACCTATGCTACAACTTAATACAGTACAAATTCTTATGGGTAATATTTAAATAATAATAGTAGTTTTAATGATAATATTGATCATTCTAATGTAATCAAAATCATAGATATCTTTACTGTCATATAAATGTACTGTGTATGAATAGATAAGTGTGTAATTAAAAACTTTTTCATTTTATTGTGTGGCCTCGACTGCCCTAGCCAACATAGGGTACTTGCCATAGCTTACTTAGGTCTAAAATGCTGAACAAATATTTGTTCAACTTGTAGCCTGAAACACTAATTGACTAAAGACATTACTGCGATAGCTGTTATTTAAGGTTACTATAGATAGATACCAAGGTAGACAGTTCGTGAATAATTTATTCGTTGATACTCATGGGTATGAAGATTCTGAACGACTGTCACGAGGCATGGAAGCTATTATTTATGAATGAAATAATTACTACTGTAGTGATGTTTAAATTTGATTTATTTAACAGCGTATGGCTCAAATCCTGATTAATCAATATGATATAATGGTATTTTTTAAGAGAACAGAAATATAAATATTAATAATATTTAATATTATAAATAATTTATTAGGTTGGCTTCCTTCCATAAAATATTTTTTTTTGTAATATATTTTATAATCATTTGTAATATATTTTAATGATTTCGTAATTATGAGTACCTATTCTTGAGATAGCCAAGTGATTTGTAAGAAAACATGAAAAACATAACGATTGTTTTAAATTTATGTGTTTATTATAAAAAAATATGGTTATGTTCTTGGGTGAATTAAAACATCCTTAGGAAACCTGCATACCTGTGAGTTCTGCTATAAAACGTATAAAGTCGGCGAAGCAGCGTTGACGACCAATATTATATCAAAACTTGGGTCCGGCAGTGGGATAAAGCGTGAAGCGTATTCTAATGTAGGTTACCAGCGGCGTACGTCAGCCGTTACTGTCGTTTGCAATGTAATAATGCAGTATTTTATTTATAAACCCCGTCAGTCACCACTATGTATATTCATTCACCTTCACAATCCCTAAACTTTGGTAAAATACATTCGTGACACCAATCTTTTCGTGCTTACGAGTATGTAGCACGAAAACCATACATTATTTTAGTTCAGACACCAAATTTATATTCAAAATTATTGTATCACCTTTCTGTTTAAATCACTCGCGTGTCTATTGGGTCAAAAAAAGGTAAATTATTTTTAATACATTTTTAATGAAATTTATACATAGAATTTGATGAACCAATAACAGACGGATATCGTAAATAAAATAATTTTAATTTCGGAAATTCATTTATAGCGTCAGTAAGGAAATCTAAATAAACAATTTTCAGAACATCAATTTTAACATGATGCATTATATCATATTATGTACCAGCAAATTATATACGTGCGGCTGCAGTGAGGAATAGAAAGACTAAAATCTCTAAAACTATTTAATTCAAAACTGAATGTTAGAATTTGAATTATTACAAATTAATTATAAAGTATTGATCTAGAGACAATGTCAGAACTCTCAATGATGTTCCAACGTATCGAAATGCTGATACACAGATTTTACACTCCCACGACGTGGTGGTTCGGACGTACGGGCTCAGCGATATGGGATCTGGTTAGGGTACTTTCGGATGATAAGGCCCCTTTTCTAACAAGCAAGTATTTGTTATAGACGCAAATATATATTTACTATACAACAATTTTAAAATGCATAATTTCAACGATACGGAAGAGAATTGATCATTCACTCAGAACTCCGGAACTACAGAAAAAAAAAATTTAAAATATAGGTAGGTTCACGTGTAATTTCAAGGAAAACTTATACAAAAAATACTTTGTATCAAAACGTTTATAAGAAACGAAAAATGATTCTTAATATGTATACTGTACAGAATCGTATTCTACTGTATGTTAACTGTTTTCATCATTCCTATTCTAAGAGTTTGATTTGACATTTATACATATACATTATATACATATATACATTTATAATTCTTATGCTAATGCTATGTATAGACTAGCAGGGACGCTAAGGAAACGTTTAAAAATTACATATAATCTATTTTTAATTTCAAAAAATAAATTTTTTTATGAAAAGTTTTAGTTACAAAATAAACCATCTTTGCTCCAGAGGGCCACATACTCTCAAGATCCAGTCATCGTTATAAACATGTCTGTAACAAGTTTTATATAAATAAAATATAAAACCTTTTTTACACACACACACAGTTACAGTTACACAGTTCCTTAACATAGGGTCGTTTTGGAACAAATGACGACGAAATGACCTGACGAAAATAAATATTTAATAATAGCATCAAATATTGAGTCTTAGAATTTACCTTTAGTTTTTTGTTCTATTTTCATTTATCTAATCCATACCATATCAGTTTATCACAAAATGTTGAAAAAGGCCATTAAAGTTCTCCACTTTTCGTCCAACTGTTGGTTTGTGATTGATTCACCGTTTCCACGACAGCAACTCTTTCATTCTAAAGCGGGCTAATGGTTTCACCTATCTATTGTAACATCTGTCACCAATAAGTGCGCTTCGAATGAGAATTGTATTTATAACATACAAAACAGTATTTCATGTATGTAAAAAATTATATATTTACGGTCTTAAAAAAATTAAGAAAAAATTTAATGGGCAATTCTTGTGATGTTATATATCTCGGAAAAGGGCTGTAATGATTTTGATAAAAAAAAATATTAATATTGCGTTTTACGCCGTAACTGTACCTATTCAATTGTGTTTCCTTAAAATCTCGATTTTACAATTAAAAATACATATTTTTACAACTATTTATTAGAGCCCTCTTATCTCGTAAACTATTGTAGTACTTGCATTATTGCCAATGAATGACAGTTGATGATTACCATTCTCGGAAAATTTGCTGTTGGAAAATTTGAAAAAATGACCTTTAGAAGTAGCCTGTCCAACAATGTTTATTGGAGCAGCATGTAAACCTTTTAGGTCCTATTTTAACAATTATTTAATGGTTGGTTCTACGCACACATAAAAGTCATATAAGTAAAAAAAAATTAATTTTTTTTTAAGTAGTATATTGTATAAAATGAATTTGTAACTAGTGAATTTTTTCTAAATTCCAATGTCGACTAGAAACACGATCGGTTATTCCCGTTCAGAGATATCATGAACAAAATTATTATAATATTCTAGTCATTTCCCTCGACCGAGTTTGAAAACATATTGCGCACGACTTTTTTGAATTATTGTGTAATGTTTATTTATTCTTTGTTGCAGGTATCTCTTTTAAAGGACTATTAGAGTTAAAGTGAAAAAAGACATGTGTGACAAATATTTGATCAAGCTTGCCGATTATTTTCGATTATACTGCGATATATCTCGTTAAAAGCCAGTGTACTATTTAAATAATCAATTAAAATGAGTGCCCACGATAAAATCCTATTTACCAAGCTATTGTTGTGCATATTTGCATCTGGTGCATGGAGTCGGTCTTGGGCGAACCATCACGATACTACGACATCCACGACTCAAACAACGCCCACTACTACTCCAGTACCTAAGAACTTTCACAACGATCCTCTTATCGTCGAGACTAAAAGTGGACTTGTTAAAGGCTATGCTAAAACAGTAATGGGAAGAGAAGTACATATTTTTACCGGTATTCCATTCGCAAAACCTCCACTCGGACCTTTGAGATTTCGCAAGCCTGTTCCGATTGATCCTTGGCATGGCGTCCTTGAGGCTACCTCTATGCCCAATAGCTGTTACCAAGAGCGATATGAATATTTCCCTGGATTTGAAGGTGAAGAGATGTGGAATCCCAATACTAACATTTCAGAAGACTGTCTTTATTTGAATATATGGGTACCTCAACATCTCCGCGTTCGACATCACCAAGACAAGCCTTTAACCGAAAGACCTAAAGTGCCAATATTAGTTTGGATATACGGAGGTGGGTACATGAGTGGAACTGCAACTCTTGACCTGTATAAGGCAGACATAATGGCGTCTTCGAGTGATGTAATAGTGGCTTCGATGCAGTACAGGGTTGGCGCATTTGGATTTTTATACTTAAATAAATTTTTCTCTCCCGGAAGCGAAGAAGCACCCGGAAATATGGGTCTTTGGGATCAACAATTGGCTATACGTTGGATTAAAGATAATGCTCGAGTATTTGGTGGAGATCCTGAACTCATAACATTATTTGGTGAATCTGCAGGCGGTGGCAGCGTTAGTCTCCACATGCTTTCTCCTGAAATGAAAGGCTTGTTTAAGAGAGGCATCCTCCAATCTGGTACTTTAAACGCACCATGGAGCTGGATGACTGGGGAAAGAGCTCAAGATATTGGCAAGGTGTTGATCGATGACTGCAATTGTAATAGCAGTCTTCTGGTTGTTGATCCAAGTCTAGTAATGGATTGTATGCGAGGTGTTGATGCTAAAACCATATCTGTACAGCAATGGAATTCGTACACCGGCATTTTAGGTTTTCCATCTGCACCGACGGTAGACGGAGTATTTCTTCCGAAAGATCCAGACACAATGATGAAAGAAGGAAATTTTCATAATAGTGAAGTGCTTCTTGGAAGCAATCAGGATGAGGGTATGTATAAACATATTTTAAACTACAGGTGCTGTCCGACTTCGTTCGGATTGGACTATTAATTAACACATGATTATAAAAATTTTCATGTTTTGTCTCAATTAAACAACATTAGGTTAACTGATATTTTATATAGCCTATTATTTGCACAATTACGTGTTCTTACTACATACCAATTTTCATGAAGATCGGTCAAGCCGTTTTTGAGTTATCTTGAGAAATACAGAGTAGCTCAACAGATTTATATAGAAGTATAGATAGAAACGGTATTGATAAAACCAGTGTAAAATCAATATTAGCATAACAAATATAGTAGTTGCTTTTATACTAAGTATTATAAGTGGTTTAATAACAAGATAACCATAATTGCATTTTCAAAATTCCTATTAATTAACAAAACTGTAATTGAAGAGGTCTTTAATTGTAATTGAAACTGTATTCGGAATCATAAATTGTGTTATAATTTAAAGTATTGGCATATTTGGTTACTATATTGGTAAGTTTATATCCATGTAGTGTGAGAACTAAGGCATCTACTAAAATATATTCATTCAGCTTAAAGCAATTTTAGTTATTTTCGTGTTACAACTTATAGCCATAATATACCCAGTTATACATTTGATAGGTACTTTTTGTTTGTAGTGGAATATTTATTTTAAGTCTTCATGACAATCATGACTCGTAGAGTTCTCATACATACGTTGACAAAATTTTAAGTTAATACTGTGGTGTGACATGGCAGTTGTAATAAATGGAATCAATACTCGTATGTACGATATTGAATTCTATATTGTATAATTGTCAACTGTTGAAACAATATAGCATTATAAAGCGGCCCTTCGAATCTGTAAAAAATCGTATACAAAAGTATAAATAATATCTAATTATGAGAATGAAAATAGAATTTCAATAATATTATGCTATGTTTTTAAAACGGATGAATAAGTAAAAAATATTTTATTCTTTAGTCTTATACAAGATAAAAACCCATCCGAACAAACATAACAAATCGAAGCAAGAAATAGTCTCTTTAGAAGTCCGTTAAGAACTAAATAAAAAGTCTTCACTACAAAGATGAAATTAACAAAAACAAGTCATTTAACGTTTAACGTTTACATTAAGTGTAGACTTGGCTATATACTCTGTTTAACTAAAAAACTAAACTAATGTTCATGATGATAATCCTCATATATTTCCTGTGTTTTGAATAATATGTGGAAATAAAAAAAGTAAATAAATTTAAAAAAACAATTTTCGTGAAATAAACATAAAAACCGAACGGAAAACGGGTAATAAATTTCCCTTTTTCATTTTTTAGAAAGTGAGCGGGGTAAAAGCTATCATTTATTATTATTGTGCTGAGTCATACTACGGACAGATCCTTCGCATTTTGTTTTCCATCCTCAGTGTAGGTCTATCAATATCGGGCACAGATTTCGAGGTCGGCTTGGAACTTGCACACCTGCGCGGGGGCGCCACCCCTGCGCATATCCACGTAGACACTACAACATCATAGTGTGGGTTTTTATCGTACTACTAGGTACTACAGACTCGCCCACGTAACAAGGCGTCCCCCATACTCACCCCCTTGTATCTGTTGCTACGCACCCAACCCAGACGAACGAACTACGCCGCGCTGGCTAAGAGCGAGTTCAAACAAGACTTACTTTAATGTCGTATGTGCTTAAAATGTAAATATGTATGCTTCTTTATTTTCCATTTGTATTAGATAAGATTCCTTGAATTTCTCTACTAGAAAAACAAGTTTTTCGATAGTGGAAACTGTTATTGCGAAGTTTTTAGATCTTAATTTTCTCAAATTTTGTTTCTTTAACGAAAATAAGTCCATGAAAATTTAAAATACAAGTATTTTAGCAGTAATTCGCTGTTCTATAATAAAACTGAAACGGCAATTTTTTTGGGATTCGTGTCTGTCTGTTTTATCGGACATCACTTGAAAACCCATGAACAAATTTTGATGTATCTTCGTAAAGTTATTGATTATATTCCCGATTAATTTTATTCCCGTAAAATATAAAGATTCCTTTGGGATATACGATGAAAGCTTTTTTAAACATCAAAAATATCCTTCAAATTTGAAAGAAATTTTCCTTTCTTAAATTATTGCAACATAATTTTTTTTTTAAATAATATTTTTTAAGACCCTCTCAGATGGAATGTATACGAGTTTTATTCTGGATTTAAGAATAAAAATTTCTTAATATACGATCTTCAATATATGTTTAACTTTTTACGATATACTTTTTACGCTATAAAGATTTTAAGAAAGTGAACCAAATTTGTATGAAAAATAAATCTTGGTCGGCCATATTGTGAATTACATTTTGACCGGCTTTTAAACTCGTACCACGAGAAACTTTAACTAACTACAGGTCTTCCTACGCCGGTACCCTTTTGGCGTATATGGCGGGGATCTACGGGCCTCAAAGGTTATATTTTTCCCCGGGTGTAAACTCGGGAGAACAAGTGTCTCCCGGTGGAGGGGGAGGTCCTTGCTGTTTAGCGGGATTAATCTCATGGTCCTTAACACAGGCTCGGGGCCACAGACAGACAGGGGCGTCCCCCAGATGGATAGGGAACTATCCCACTCTAAGAGCTCCTGCGGAAGTGGGTAGCCCTTCGTAGGTTGAGCATGTAGGGGCGTAAGATTCCTCTCAGAGTTTCATGTGGCCCATTGCCGGCGCGATCGAAAGTAACCCGCGCCAAATTGATCGCATGCTCCTCCAACGTCGCCACCTTGAGATCGCGCGCCGCCACATAGTTTCGGACGTAGCGTCCCACTTCGGCGATCGTTTGAAGAGCCACGTTCAGAGATTGCAAGCGCTTTCGCTGCCACCTAGATATCAACGCGTATTATGCTGGCGCCACGTAGGCTAATCGTGACCGAACGTAGGTGTAGTATACCATTCGTTTTCCTTTAAGCCGTAATCTGGATGACAGCACCGGCCGCAGTATAGCTCGCGCGGAACGCGCCTGTTCTAGTGAAACCATTGCTGTGCCATCCGCATCGGCCTATCGACGATGCACCCTAGGTACTTAATGGTAGGAACCACCTCCGGGCCATGGAGACAAAGTGGCGCTGGCAGTTTACGCGCCTTAGTGAAGAGAACGGGGATCGTATTACCGACGTTGTCGGCTATCCGGTACTTATCCAGCCAAGGAGGCAGGTCCAGCAATCGCTATATTCGCGAGAACGTTAAATCAGCCTTACACGACGATAGGATATATACGCTATCGTCAGCGTATAGCGTGAGCACCGCATCGCGCTTCCAGTCACGGAGGTATCCCTCGAGAGTCGGGATGTCATTTGTATAGAACGCGTACAGTGCCGGTAAGGGGCAGCTCCCCTTCGGTACACCCGCACATATTGGGCGAAGGTCTGAGGTCGCGTTCTCAACTGATACAACGAACGACCGCTCAACTAAAAGTGACACTAGCAATCTACTCAGCATGGCCGGCACGAGCGAGTTCAACAATTTGTAGACGAGCCCAGCATACCACACGCGGACGAATGCCTTCTCGACGTCGACAAGACCCCAAACGTGTGTCGCCCGTAGTTGAAGTTGTTAGAATATGGTGGATCACCCGCATCAGCTGTAGCGCCGTTAAACGACCGAATCCAAACCCATAGTGCCCGTCTCTTATATTAAGCGCATTATGCGATTCAGCACCAGCTATTCGAAAAGCTTTGCTAGTATCGGCATGATGGGACGGTAGCTGGCCGGGTATTGGCGATCTTTAATCGACTTTGAGAGAGCGATGACTTGCCCTAACTTCCAGGTGGTCGGAAAGTGGCCCGTACGGATAATACCGTTGTAGAGCCGAGCGCGACTACGGCGATGTTAATGACCCCCATCAAGTGCTCGGCAAGAACTTCCGCTCTGTCCTGCGCAAGATAGACCCGTTCGTCCACCCATCCGAAATCGTAACCGAATCCGATAAAAACAAATCGGATAATTTTGGATAGAGGCTGAGTCTATATAATGCACGCTATCACTGGTTTACGCTGACCGAGCCGATATATTAGCCGCGTCGTTCCCATTTTAGATAAGTTTTTTTATTTGATTTGTTTTTCTGTGATTATAATACCACATAAAACTTAGAAACAAAATCAAACTTTGTAAATACATTATATATTTGTTCCAAGTCGTAAATCATGTAATATCCGTGACCGAAATTATCCGAAATAATTTCATATCCGTAACCGTAACCGGTAAAATATTATTCATATATCCATATCCATATCCGGATTCGAAATTTTATTCCCTAAAAGATTTCAACAAATAAAGCAACGTACATATTAATTGACTGAAAATAAAAAGACGAATAGGTTATCAAAAGTGTGCAACAAAATGTAAAATTCATTAATTTACTCAACAAGAATCCAGATGCACAAAGCTGTGTATGCACATGTCCATGACTCGTTGTGTAGCGTACTAATTTCTGAAATTTTAAGTAAGGCTTTAAAAATAAATTCAAAAATTCAAAATTAAACTCATTAAACTCATAAATTCAACCGAATGCTATAGCGTGAGACTTTCATACACAAGACTTTTTAACACTTTAAAATTATTATAAAATGAGATGTTTACTATAATTTGGATATAAGTAGTTTAGCATTACTGAAAACGAATTTAGAATTCTTTCCGTTTCTGTGTTTATTAATAACAATAACTTCTGGAATACAAGTGGTATAAAGAAGACTATTTATAAATTCCCGATGAATTGATCCCGTGGACAAATTACAATTACAACCTGAGGTTCTATAGTTCAAATAAATTCTTACTCGTGTATTCATGTTTCTATATAATTAAACTTCAAAGTTACCCATATCAAATTTACGCGTAAATGCATTTATGAAGATTGCTATAATACAGGGTTCGAAAATATCCGATATTTATTATAAATATCAAAATATGGGATATTTATGATATACTCGTATATCCGATATATATCAAAAGTTTGATATAAACTCATGGACAAAATTAGAGGAACGCAAAAAAAAGTGCGTGTAAAACAAAATATCATGGAAATTTGTGACAATTAAGTATAGTAATTTGTATTTTGCTTATTTTTCGTTATTTTAAAAATGCGAAAGTCGAAAAAACAAAGTTAAAGGATAAAAATTCACGAAATTCAGAAAAAAAGAAAAATTTACAGGAAAGAAACATTTTTATACTTAACATAAATTTTTTTTTATTCATAAATGCTTAAAAAGGCTATAATGTGGGCTGTAATCAGTACTTAGTGTTGCCCCCTCTAGCTCTTCGAACTGCTTCCAGTCTTCTTGGCATACTTCTAATCAAGTTATCAATAAAATCTTGAGGGATGGCGGTCCATTCTTCTTGTAACGCGTTTTTGAGATCTTTCAAATTAGCGGGGACAGGAATTCTTTTCTTTATTTGTTTTCCAAGCTTGTCCCAGACATGCTCTATGGGGTTTAAGTCGGGTGAGCGCGCTGGCCACCCCATAGTGTTGATTTCAAGGTCTCGAAGGTATTCAACAACCACGGCCGCAGTATGGGGTCGTGCATTATCATGCATAAAAACAAATCCGTCTCCTATGAAAGGGGCAAATGGCACTACAACTTGTTCCAAAATCTCAGTTACATATCGTACTGCTGTTAATGATCCATTTTCAATGACTTGCAGTTCCGTACGTGCCCCCATACAAATACCTTCCCATACCATAACTGACCCTCCACCATATGCCTCTTTTCCAATGATGTTGCACTGAGCATAACGCTCTCCCGAGCGTCTCCACACTTTCACCCTTCCATCATCTGGTTTCAGGCAAAATCTGGATTCATCAGTGAATAGAACCTGACTCCAAGCTTCGGCATTCCAATTTTCGTGATTGCGAGCAAAATTAAGTCTACCTACTCGATGGCATGTTGTAAGAAGGGGGCCTCTGGCAGGCACATGTTATTTTATTCCGGCCGATTTCAGTCTTCTTCTCACAGTTTTTGTGCTTACTGTAACCCCTCGAACTTCTTGGAGCTCCGTTCTTACCTCAGAAGAAGTTAAAGTCCTGTTCCTGAGCACCCGGTTAACAAGGAAACGGTCATCTCTCGCCACAGTTTTCCGTTTACGACCCTGTCCTGCGAGTCTCATATATCGTCCGGTCTGCCGATACCTCTTGACAACTCGGTGTACCACAGATTTGGATACTTGTAACGTTTGGGCCACATGTTTGTAGGTGTGCCCAGTTTCAATTAAAGTAACAGCCCTGGCAACTTGAGTGGCGTTCAGGTCTGTCATTTTCAGTTTATTAGCAGTAACAATTTACACTTTACACGATAAATAAGGAAGCCAAGGCAAAAATTTAAACAAAACCAAAATTTTCATTCAAATTCAAAAGTTGGCAATTTTTTTCGCAGTACGAAAGAACGTAATATTACGCAATAATGACAGAAAAACAAATGAAATTCGAAAAAAGAACATTTCAAAACTTTTTTTATTTTCATAGAGTATATTAATGTATGTGGCCAGTACGCACGATAATTACAACACGAGATATTAAACCTTTTTTGCGTTCCTCTAATTTTGTCCACGAGTGTACATATATCCATTTTGTATGAAAGGCATATTATTATTTTATTGTATTATTTATGTATACTATTTACATATGTGTTACATAAAAATAATAAATTATGTAAAAAGGAAACTAAATTTTTTTTAATGTGTTATTTATTTCGGTACTTAAAATCAGACAAATGAAACTAAAACATAACATCTTCTTCTAGATCAGGCAAAATCAACTAAAAACATATATAAAACAAAAAAAAAACAAAAAAAAATTCTGACACGACAGACGCCATTAATGCCGGCAGAAATGTTACTATTTATGGATTAGAATTTACTATTAGGGAATATGTTTAACCCTACTCCAACGCCATCTACATTTGGGAAGTAAAAATACAGTAACAAACGCCAAAAATTACTCAATAATATAAAATTTGATATATATCGGATATATATCATGATATATATCCTCGAACCCTGCTATAATACTTCTTTGTTAAATAAACTTTTATAAAGAAAAACAAACAATACTAAAGGCGAACAATGCTGTTCAAGTTTTTGTCACTTATCCTTTGGATAATTAGAAAAATTAATCACTGCTACTAACACTAAGTTACCCTAACCATACGAAGTGACCTTCGTATGTGAGGGGTCTGTGAGAAAAAAATACAATTTATGTAGGCAACCTACTCATACAGAAAGTGTTGCATAATGAATGTGCTTACGCGACCTTGACCTTGAAACAGAGTGCTGGTTACTTCCACTACGGAAAAGGCAGAAAACTCGACCTTCTCACCGCCGCTGTATGCTTCGTTAGCGCGTGTAGTGTGCACAAAATTTCATCTCAATTAAATTATTACGGCCTAATTCTAATCTGTCTCTACACTATCATATTTAACGAAAAAATGATCGTAAAGGTCTATATAGAACTTTGTTTGCAAACGCATCGAAAAAGTGTTTTACACGCATTTCACATCCCATAACTGTCCGACTATTAGGCTTGGGTCTCGTTTCACTTTACCTACAGAATATAGCATGCAAATAAATAGGGAGAAACCACTTTTTCTGTTTGTTATTCGGTCAGTTAAGAGAGAATTATGATTTTGTGTGTGTATTTTCATTACGCCATTGTCACTATCCTCTTACTGGCCATAACTAGTAATACAATATCAATAAATCTTACTTCGAGCCTATGTAGCAGTAGAAACGTAGGGAAAAACAAATAATTGCTGTCTTATTTAGCCGATATTTACGCTCCACAAAATAATAAGATTTGTTTGTTAAGTACTTCTATAATCTAGAGTTAGTTCTCTTCAAGGATCAAGGTTTTCTCCCAAGTTAACAGAAATTTCAATTCACTTAAAACTAAAGAGTCCGTAAGGCGGTTAAATTTTTTTTTTATTTTTTATTTTGTGCCATTTAGCTTTCTTGAACAATGTTTTTAGTTATACTATTAACTTAAAGTTACTCGATATATCTATATATATCATTGTTAATGATTAATGGCGTAATTCATAGTACTAAAAGTTTTTGGTCAGATAATTTGTTGAAAAATCTAATAAGTTCGAAATTTTTGTCTCTGACTAAGTTCAAGTAAACCAGAATAATTTTTAAAATCCTTTTTAATATTAGCAAAGTATCCAATTGCCAGAGAAGGCTAAAACGATCCTTAAAACGTTAAAACTTACTGATTTTAGATTTCGACTAATGCAGAATGAAAAATAATTACGACAACAATAATGCATTTCGTATATATTTATTTAGTTTCATCAAGCATTTCTTTTAGTGAAAGTGCTTATAAACATGCAGATATGAAGATTTTCGTATAGTATTCCTGCAGCAGTACTGTAAATCACTCCAAAATCCTTGTATTATTTATTATTAATAACATTTTGACATATATTTCCATTCCAAGATAACTCTTGTTTGATTTCAGGGACATATTTCTTGTTGTATGATTTTCTTGATTACTTCGAAAAAGATGGACCGAGCTTCCTTCAGCGAGAAAAGTTTTTAGAAATTGTAGATACGATATTTAAGGATTTCACTAAAATCAAAAGGGAGGCTATCGTATTTCAGGTAAGCAATATAATTGTTTTCAGTAAATCTTTATTCAGTAAGTTAGTTCGGATGTAAAATTAAATCTGAATTACTTTTATGATATTTTGTTTAATGTCAGCACTAATATATTAAATTATTACAATTTGAAAACATGTAAGCTAAGAAATTCCAGATATTGTACTATATTGATTGTCATGTTGAAAAAGTTAAAAAAAAATCAGTATTATTTCTTTACTTTTTTTATTCATGTATTATTTCATTTATTTCTGCTGGTCGCAGATCCTCTACTTTATGCAGAGTACGTAAAATTTTTGGTGTAATGACAGTTTTATTTTACAGAATATCATAGTTAGTTTGTTAGTTAGTTTTTACTATATACGTAAATAATATTATATTGTCGTTATAATGCCTTAATAATGATTAAGTATGTTATATTCTATTCAACACGAACTAACATCCCTTCTGTTGATTTTACAATGGAATCTGTAAAATGTGTTATGTTATAATATATCTGCAGCAAAAAAAACACATTAATTTAGTAGTCAATGCATTTATGTGTTGTTGATTAATCATTAAATTTAATAACATTTTCTAGTACACAGACTGGGAAGAGATCACAGATGGATACCTAAACCAGAAGATGATTGCTGACGTGGTGGGTGACTACTTCTTCGTGTGCCCCACAAACTACTTCGCTGAAGTATTGGCTGACTCCAATGTGGATGTGTACTACTATTATTTTACTCATGTGAGTATAATTTAGTTTTTCTATGTAATCGAAAATTTATTTATTTTCTACAGGTAAAATTTTAATTTAAAATAAGCTTATTCTGTCGTGTAAGTAGAATTAAATAAATACTGCAGTATTTATTATACTGCAGTATTAGAAGGTGTTACAGGTTTGATATGCACTAATCTGTGGAGTTCATGTTCGGCAGGAAACTTTTATTAGAGACGTTTTTTGTTAAATTTTGTGTCCTGGGAAAATTTTGTTATTGCTTTTGTTATACACTTGACTTTTTATAAAAAACTATATGCTGATAAATAAAATGCCAAGCACGTGGACTTTCCATGTGAGTGTGTGCCATAAAAGTACTAGTTTTCTATAATTGACAGGTTATGTAAATCTGTCAGTTAATTCGTTTTCAATTATTTAAATATTAATAGGTTATATTGCTCATAAAAGAGAGACTTATATATACATATATCTCTTTCTAGCTTAGCCTTATCCCATTTAATTTGGGGACGGGTCTCCTCGTCATTCTTCTCCAGATGTTTCGGTTTTGGGTCGTCGAGTCCTTCACTTGGGCTTGTTGTTGTGTTGGTCGTTGTTGTCTACAGATATCCAAGTGAAAAAAGGTCTTCCCCGTTTCTTTGGACCTGAATTCATATAGAGGACTTTCTTAGTCATATGTTCTTTGGGCCTTCTCATTACATGGCCATATCATCTCAGGCGCGCTTCAAAGAGTTTCGAAAATGCTCGTCTATTACTAATCTTATAACGAGAGCGCGAATTTTATGAGCTTGTATGTATGCGGAGGTTAATCTGCGTAAGCACGACATCTATTTAAAAAATTATTGTATAGTTTGAAACCGAAATTTGATACTGGATAGATATAGGTTATATATTATGTGTGTATTTGTATTTATACAATTAATTGTTCAACCCCAACTTAGTCGGGGCGAGCGCCTAATAATATTATAAAGAGAGTGCAAATTTTGTAAATTTGACTATGTACATATGTATGACTATTTGAAATTATGTTTTTACAATTTGAAACATACACTATATCGGTTGGACATAGTCATCATCATCGTATATCATAATCTGTATAAATAAACAAATTAACATCAATTAATCATGATAATTCTCACCTTTGTCTTATTCTATTTAAATTAGTATGGATTAATTCTGCGTAATATCTAATAACATAGATAATTGTTTGACGCGACATCATCGTCAATGTACTAATAATATATATAAAACTTGGCTATACATAAAAGTTGATACGTGTTTTTTATTAATATTGGTATTGGTACCCATTATATTAATATTTGGTTTTATTACAATACCCACCTACTGTAGAACATGAGTCTTTTCTCTTCAGTGTGTGTTATTAAAGAGATACCAAACCCTACGTACTGGAACCTGAAGACTATTGACGTGGCTTAACGACTGGTACCTAACTGAAACCTGATTTTATATGCTCTCTGAAGCATGGAAGGCATTAAGAAATTTTGCTAGCAATCACCCACACACGAACATTAACACTTTATTCAGGCCATCGGCTTGTGGAAAATTTTGAGCATTTGCAAAATTTTATAATTGTGAATACTTATTTGTATGCTTATTTGTATGTTTGTTATTTGTATGCTACTAACGTAATTTTTGTTGCGACATAACAAGAAAATCAAAGGTGTACCAGAACTTGCAGACGGACAGATCATTTATCAGCATTAGTTTAGATACTCCTAGTCAAAGTGACCTCCCTAACCTTATTTTCTTATGATGACACGTTTCAGTGTGTTGATGAAATATAAGATATGAATTTAACAGCTCAGTTTTAGAAACATTTTCAAGTCTCGTGAATGTCTAAAACGGGTGAGTCCACTTTAATTTGGCTAACGAGTTATACGTAAGCTCGTATAAAAAATAGCGTAACCAACGAAATAACCGAGCACCTGAGAAATTAAACGGGAAAGCTCATCGCTATGTATCACATTTTGTGTGTTGTAACTTCATTACAACTTATTAAAATTCCAGTGTTGGGTCTCCTTTCATAATGAGTTATCAGATATGATATATAAGTAGTTTTTTCAATTCATTGAGAGTTATAAGATAGTTAAACAAATCACTGCATGAATCTGAGAGAATTACTGGTTTTATTACTCCTTGTAAGTTTGAGATATGTTCTGATTTTACTCTTTTATTTAAATTTGTATAGGATCATGTATACGAGTTATGTGCACACTATATACATATAACATTTTAAGGGAGGTTGTGTAACATGTTCCCAACCAAGGATCATAAATTTTTGGTTAGCCATCAGATTGTATACTTAACCTTCGTATTATTCATTGCGTACCATTCACCATATTATACCTTTTTGATTCATTAATTTTCGTCGTTTCCAACAATAAGACACATAATTTTGACACGAACGTTAACGAGTTGAATACGTTGAAGTACGTGTAAGAATTGTTGTAATTGTATTTGACAACAATAAGTAAGAAGTTACTAATTAGTTCCTTTGGTATTATTCCTGCATATCTTTTTATTGTAAAATTGCAAATATTCTCAACCATGTGTACTTTCCAAATTAATAAGAAATAAGGCGTTAAATTAGACTAATTTATATTACGACAAAAAATATTTTAATTTTACCATATTAACTTAAGATCTAATAGTTTTAGTTAATGTAGTTTTATTTATGTATGTATTTATTACAGCAAATAAAGACACACGATGACTTTAGCAAATAAAAACCTAGATCAATTAATTTCGTGCCAAATTGATAATTAATTTACTATCAGCCATATTTCAATCCTTATATATGTATATTACTATATATATATATATTACTATTAATATCATTGTTATTTTTTTAATATTTTATTCTCAGGAGATTTACAGAAACTTGTAGAGAAACATATTTATATTACATAATTAATTACGCGTGCTGTCTATTTATTAACAAACATATTTCTTAAGCGCATGCAATAACATAATTTTGAACATTGATATGTATACTTGTATTATTTGTTATAACTTTTCCACGGAGGCCACTGTGGGCTTTCTTTCTGTTAATTTTTTCAAAACTGTCGGGTCCCTGCTTCGGATTGCCATCGAGATGTCGTAGTCCTCCAGTCTTTGGTCTGTGGCTGTCATGGCCCTTTGGATGAACTGGGCTATGGCGTCATCGCTGTAGTCGGTGTAATACATACAACTGGTGGTATGACGCGACACGGCCACTACGGCGTGGAGGACACTGCTGTGCAGTTGAAGTCGTTTTGTCGACTGGCGCACTATCAACACCGTCTCGTACGTTAGACCCTGCGCTTCATGGATGGTCATAATTTTCGACCCCTCTCCGCTTCCGAAACCCTCATTTCTTAGACTCTCTTTTTCGGCCTGAGTACTCAGGCCTATAGTCAATTTGGTAACGCTGCAGGGACTGCAGTACTGCCCAAGTCTCGATAGAATCGAAGGCTTTCTCGTAATCCACAAACGCTAGACACAGCGGCCGATTGTCCTCCTCAGTCTTCTGCATAATCTGCCGTAGCGTATGTATGTGGTCCACGGCATTAAAGCCTTTTCGGAAACCGGCTTGCTCGGTAGGCTGGAACTCATCAAACCTGCGTGCGAAACGGTTTGTACCTTCGAAAACAGCTTGTACACGTGGCTATTGATAGCGAGATGGGCCTATAATTTTTTTAAAAGGTTTTATCACCTTGAAGAAAAGCACCACTATGCTCTTGTGCCACGCTTCAGGCGTTATTACCTCAGAGAGAGAGAATTTAATAGCTTCTGGAGGACTACAAGTTCCGGTCTATCACCCGCTCTCAGAAGTTCAGTCGTAATTCTGTCCTCACCTGGCACCTTGTTATTTGAGCTGTTGTTTCAGCTGTTTGAGAGCCATATCTCAAACAGGCTGAAGTCCGGTATGTCTTCAGTATAGTGTCGAACTAACTTTGCTCTGGTGTCCTGAGCTACGTTAGTTCACGTGTTTGCAAGTCGAGGTATATAACTGTTTATAGAAGTTCTTAATCTCTCAGAATCTCAGTCTTTGATGAAACAATACTGCCCTTGTCGGTCCACAGCTTTGTCATCTGGCCCTGCCCACTAGACGAAATCTTTGCAAACACTTTAGAGCTCTGATTTCGCTCGATTGCGGCTTTAATACTCGGAGTATTGAAAGCACGCAAGTCGTGTCGCATGGACTTCGAAATTCCTCTATTGAGTTTACGGTACTCCGACATATCAACTGAGAACTGCAGTCTCATTTCACTCCGTTCTGCCATGAGTTCTATCGTCCGTTCTGAGAGTTTTTGAACCCTCTTTCGGCGTTGCGTGCTGCAGAATTCAGACCCAACAGCTAAGACAGTTTCCACCAACCCGTTGTTCAACTCGTCTACTATATCGCATTCGGCTAGGCATTGGAAACGGTTATGAAGCTTGAGCTAAAAGCCTTCAGGGTTTTGGATTTGGGCGGGACTTGGACGGAGCTTAGACTTCACCAGCCGTGACCTCTCGATCTTAACATTGACATTGATATTCACAGAGACATCATTAAATATGTGCCGTTTGGTCGTCATGATGAAGTCTTTCTCGTTTTAGTGAAACCGTCGGGGCTTCTCAACGTCCATTTCCTAGACGGCCGCTTCTCGTAGAAGGGGTTCATCATAGAGTTCCTCCTTCTTCATAAAGTCAGCCAATCTCTGTCTCCTAGCGTTCCGCTGACCATATCCAAATTGCCCCACTGTCAGCTCATCACCGTCCCTTTTTCTTAGCTTTGCGTTGAAGTCTCCCATCACAACGGTGAAGTAGGTTTCGGAAGTATGTATGGCCTCGGAAATATCTTCATATATAGTTTCTACTTCATCGACTGATTGTGCCGAGGTTGGTGTGTATACCTGTATGACCTTCAGCGAATATCGTTTGGTTATTCTGAGTTTAAGGTACGCTACCCTAGCTTACACACTATCAACCTTGACAACGTTGTTGACGAGAGATTTGTGGGCGAGGAACCCGACACCACCTTGGGATTGTTTTTCTCCCTCCCGGTAGAAGAACAAGTTACTGGAATTTAGGATTACCGTGTCCTGTTTCTGTCTTCGGACTTCAGACAACCCCATAACATCCCAGCGCAACTTGTGTATCTCTTCCTCTAATTCGGCCATCATTTCGTCAGCCCTGAGCTTCCGTGCATTATACGTTGCCAGGGCCAAGAGTCGTTTGCGAGATGGGTAGCCGGATCTCTGCCGGGGATTCTTCGCACCCCCTGCTCCACCGTTACCGTGACTGCTACCGTAGTCAGAGCTGCCGGGGATTGAGGGCCATGGCTTTTTTTGATCATTGGGAGGGCGGATTACCGTAACACACCACGCTTGGCAGGCGTCTTGGTGATCGCAGTAGGTGTCGATGCAACTCACGGAAAATGCTGCTGCCCATTTCCCGGCTATTCACTTAGCCGCCTCTTACGGCACCCACGTGAAGAGATAGATTGGTCCTATTCTTAGGCCGGAATCACACGGCCAGGCTTATATCATAATTTCACATAAAGTTACAGTATAATAGTTTGCAAAAATAATATTACGTTCAATGACGTGACATTCAAGTTGTGCCTATACCTACTTACCTAAATACCTACTTAATTCTCAACATTAGTAAATTCTCATTGTGCCATTCATATTATTACATTACATAACTATGGCATTATTGATATAGTGTGCACATATGCACACTCCCCTGGGAATTCTTACTATTATTGTCGTTCAATGCTTGAGTAGGTATTACTCATAAATATTGAGGAGCAATCTAAGAACTGCAATGCTTAAAATACGACACAATTTACCTTTCAAGTGACCCAGTTCTGAAGCGACAAAGCATAAAACATCATTAAATGAAATAAGAACTCACCCAACTGAACTTGAGTTACTATTTAAACGAAAAATTTTTCAGTATTACGCAATAAGTACAAGGTTGGACAAGGGCCTGTTTTTTGATTAGATAAGTTAATGGTAAACATTAAATATTTAAATTATTATTATTATTGATAGCTTTTTTTTAAAAAAAGGAATTTTTAGGAACTACTCTCTAAGGCTATATTGAAACAATAATAGGTAACTAGTAAGAAACATGTCACACATTCATGTACGATGGTACACGCAAAAACTCAAGGTCAAAAATTAACTTTTAAATGTACAATAATCCTAAATGTACAATAATTTTAAAAAAGAAAATAATCTTTCATAACTTCGATATTCAAGCCACAATTTGTTAAGTATCGGATAATTTAACCCGATTGGCGAAGGGTTCTTCAAGCAAGGGAGCGTCTTAGCATTGACAATCGATTCTTCAACCCTCTTATATACAAAGGGTACTTTTATGTTAAGTTATTGTCTCATCAACCATACTGTTGGATCGTGGGCTCTATTATCTCTAATTTACTTGGATTTTGCAAATTTTTATGCAAAACATTATTTTAACTGCAAAAAGCAAAAAAAATGTGGACATTAAAAATAAATTTGCTTTGAAACTACCGGTAAACGTCAAAATGAGTAAGATTTTTTAAAATTCTACTACTTCCTAGTCCTATGAAGCAACTGTGAATCGCTATAGTAAAGCATAGAGCATACCATACCATCATCAGGACTCTGTTCTTATGAGTTCCCTATACAACTACTAAGGGCAGCGCTCTCGTTAATATATTAATGTAAAGTTACTAAAATGTTGTATTAGAGTAATTAATTTATCAGAAAAAAATTATATATAAGAAATATATATATTTAAACATTGGTGTACACACCTGCATCTACAACTAATTATAATCTCAAAAGGCAGTTTCACTGGTATGAAATAATAATTCGTACCAATGCAAGGCTAACAATCTAGTACTCTATATATAAACATATATAGTTTGTAAGAGTTACTTCATGATCGTCTTTGAGAAATATTTTTTTCGATTAATGGGTACAACTTTAACACCCTTGGCTCAACTTATAAGCTTTTGTATACTTACGTGTATTCAAAAATATTTTTGCTTCATAAAGATTCATAAGTGTCTTAAGGAAAAAATCATAAAAATTAAACATTTATAATATTGCAAAGAAATCTATATACCAGAAAGTTCTCCATAGTATTCCTCGGTATATGAAGTTTGTCAATCCACACTTTTATCCTGCTCATTGTGGGTGGATACCCGTGACTGACAGTAACAGCGTCTCACTCCGATTTGACACCTCCCCCAGCCTGCGTTTTTTCATGGTTTTCCTCCCGATATGCAAGAAGGCATAAATTGACCTAAAAATAAGAAAAAAATAAAATAAATGGTGGGCAACAAATCAAGAGTCAACAGGGACTGCGGAATTTGCGATTTATGGCAGTAGTAGTAGCCATTTGAGTGATGAGTGTGGCGTCGCGTTTTATGACTCAACGTTTAGATGCGTCAGAACAAATAGGTATATTTACAGAAGATAAAGTTTAAGTTCACAGTCGAAAAGGATACCATTATAGACCAACTTGTAGCTTACTGATCTGTAGCTGAGAAAAGTTGCCAAAGTACTCAGGATAGATTATCGGACGGGGGATTTGTGTGATAGATAAATTTATATTCTCTGGTCTAACTTGTTGGTGATTGTCGTTGTTGTTATTACAGTTATGTCCATGTCACTGTATATCCTATATAACCGTATAAAAATCGCGAGTGTGTGATATTTTCTATTTTAAAGTAAGACGGCGCGTACGAGATGGGTATTTTTTACTATATTTATTATCATATATAATTCTTGACGCATTTATTAATAATACGTTTAACTTCTGACAACTTGACCGATTCGGCTCATATTCACAATATCATAATATTTGTTTTATCGATATCAAGGTGACATTGTGACACGGGTGGATCACGCCCGATATACGTTACGATTACTTAATGTACACTGCGCATAAATCAAGATATAGATATAAAGGGTCAGGTAAAGGTCAGCTAGAACATAGAAAAAATAAGGTAATCGAAAGAATCACTACTCAGAGTTCACAATTCGTATATCACTTGAATTGTAAGTTTGGTGGTTTGCCAAAATTGTCTTTATCGATGCCACCTAACAATTTAAATTTGTCGTGAATTTCAATAATGGCTCTTTAAAAACAATAATGCTCTGATTGCCATCTCGGGAACTCGGGAATAACAAATAGATTAAGAATTAATAGACCTCATGCAGATGATTTTGATGAAAACTACTATAAGTTTTTCCTGTGACAATTACATACACAAGATTTATTTTTATATCCCGATAATTCGATTCAGTTCAATTGATTTGACCATGTACTCGGTGATATAAACATGAAATCATAAATATCATAAGATTCACAACTATTTACTGATTTTAATAATACTTGTATAACAAATATTTGTAAAAATAAAAGAAGGTCCCTTAAAATAAAATATAGTCAAGTCAAAGATTGAATTTCTAATGAAGTTTAACTAAATAATAAAAAAAATAGTAGTATAGCATAATTATATAGTAAAGCAACACTAGAAGTAGGTAAAATAGGTACTGAGATATATTAAAAAGGTTATTGACATATCGAAGAGAAAACGTTACGATCCTAAGAAAATAAGAGTACCTAAGTAGAATAAGCAGAAAATTAATTGCCTCTAAAATAAATAACATGCATTTCTATTTAAAAAATCCGTACAAATAGACTTTGTGAAATACATTTTTAAAATCCCACTTAACTAATCTCAATTCCGGAAACAGGATTCTAACTTCGCCACATTAAAAATAGACATTATTCCTTTATATTATATAACTATAATAATAATACTCTTTATACACCATAGCACGCACATGACTAAGAACAATGTGATCGACATACTACTACTATACTACAGGCGGTCATATTACTAAAAGCGATTTGTTCCAGACAATCTTAAGGTGAGAAGTTATAAGTATACTATCTAGTGGCAAAGTGTACTAAATAACATTGAATAACAGGTTAAGTATAAGATAGCTTGTATAAAGCAATGAATTAAATGGGATTAAAGAAGTAGAAGAGCACAAAATCAAAGTCGTAAGTAATGTTCTCTGACTTTGGTATTAAAAGAGTTTAGGGAACTAGAGTTACGATATTTTTGAGATGTAGCATTCCAAAGACGTACGGCCCTAGTCGTAAAGGAATTATGATATTATGAGGTAGAGTATGCCAGAGTACTGAGAACGAAGGATTTTTGAAGAACGGAGGTTTCGATCATGGATTAAGTGGAGAATAAAGTTTTCTTTCAGGTACGGAGGATATTTTGCACCAAATAATACAAGAGTGAGAATGTGAGTTTTTCGGCGAATTATAATTAGTGGTAAAAATGCTTGAAAATCTGTGCATTCATTTTTGACATTATCGCATCTAAATTATTCAGACAAATCGAGACTTCCTTCTATATTATCTATTGATAATAATTTTATATCATGACTGTCTAGGTTTACTCCGGTATAATGGTGTTACGGCTAATGGTCTTAATTACCACCTCGTTTGTACTTCCATAATCGTGGCTATTGGGTCATTGTCTCTCCTAATGTCATTAGATCGCTTACGTGAAATGAGACATAAAAATAGATTCCTCTTATACTACATCTTAAAACACACTAACACACTCGGCGACGAATGGACCGTCCATTATTGCATGTAAGATGGAGATACCGCTGCAGTCTAATTTAAAATGTAGAAAATGTTATGATTAACGATTTTTTACGGCAAAACTGTATCAGAAATTGCTGCATAATTTGAAAGTCCACGGTGCAAAAGAGACCGAGAGAAGCAGGAACTATTTGATTATACTACCACATTTCTGTAAAATATTAAGAGGTGCTGTGAATTCGTTAGCGTTGATATATATTCATTTATGCATGAAAAGTAAAATTATTAAAACAACTTTAGTGTACCTAAAAGCAAGATCTTCAAACAGAGTTGTTTGATATGAGGAGTGTTAAAATTACACAATTGTGATCGATTAAACAGAGGATCGTTATTCTTTCTTCACTTAGAACTCAATGACAATGTTTTAACTATTTGAGTCGAACGCTACAATGCCAGAATCAGAATATATGTATAAATTGAAATATTTGCCACATGGATAAAACGCAGGGGATAAAGTTAGAAAAATTTGAGTGTTCACTCTTTTGAAAATAACTAAGGAAATCACTGAAAAGTCTGTAAGTTCGATTTGTACTCCAATCAGATATACGAATGCGAACCAAAATGTCAACGAGTGGTAGCTTTCAAAAGCTTTTAATTGGAAAGGAAAAGAACCAATTATTTTATTTCTGAAAGAAAACGAGCCCGATAAAATTCAGCTGGCAGTTCCGAAACGAAAATAAAATTTAAATACCCATCAGCTAGCCATTAACAAGGTATTAATCGTCGTCAGCGGGTTTTGGGTTAAAATTAAACACCTGATGAATTTAAGCAAGTTTGATATGTATACACATTAAGGGTTGGGATTATTAGATGGTAAAATTAAACATTTTGTTGTGGAATATTCGACAATAAGGCCGCTTGGTCGCATATATTTCTTTACGTTATGGCATTACTGAGCTTATCCATTAAAACTTATGCAAATAGTCTACTAATCCGGGGCAATTTTGCAAGTCAAGGAATTGAATAAAAGTTGAACACAATTTAACGTCAAATCAAATTATCAAAGTATCATAGTACTTCCGATGTACAACGTATATTGTACTTTGTTAAGCAATGAACTTGTAACTTCTTCATAGACGAGCTTTTCATGTTGTTAAATCAGAGAATATAAAACGATAATTAAATGATATATATTATTTATTTACATAGAATTTTCATTAAATCTTTAACCAAATTATTGTATTTTAGATGACAGGGCATATAGTATAACATCGTTCGGTACATTTGCGACAATGTCAAATTAACTAGTTTTAAATAATTTTAAACAAGAATATTTGAACTCGCATAAGAGATTCACGTAGAATTTTTTCATGTGGATAGATCAGGAAAATGTAAATTATGTGAAAACGCTTTACTAAAATTTTAACAGTACATAGATCATAGATACATTATAGGTCAAATTAATTGATAAAAGATATCCTAGAAAAATTATTTTTCCGTTGAAAGCTATTTTTAATGTGTTCAAGTAAATAAGCAGTTACTTTTAATCTTATTCCATTAACTCTTATAACGCAATTGGACTAAACAGGATAGTAGTGAATAACATGATCTACTACTAAGACACTTGGATGGTGAAGTTTTTCATTATATATGCGAGTTGACCTTTTAAGTAGCAGGGTCATACTTTAATGTGCTACTCGTATTATGTCATGCATGACAACGCATAGCGCTGGCCCAACGTCTTGCATTATTAAAATAATCTCGTGTAGAAAATGTACAGAACACTAATATTACCTTCGAACAAAAACCTACGTTAATAATTGATAGATGTATCACAATTACAGTAACTAATATAATTGTAACACACGTAGCATGTAATTTGTTATTAAAATTTTAGGCAATAAATAACAAGTTCAATGCCTATGCATAAATGTTGAGTTTAAAATGAATTTTCAGAGTATTATTTTTATATGAACTAAAATATTCTGTAATACAAAATACTGCGAGAAATGTTCTACTGAGTTAAGTTGTAAAGTACCTGTATTCCGTAGTCATTATTGACACAGTCTCTCCTGTGTTCACGTCGAAGCAGCGACAGTAATTACAAATTGTTTTCCGTTATGCATGCGGCGCTACAGCAACAGTAAGACGTAACAACGGCCTACTTTACTTGCATATAAACTAGTTCGTTTTTAGAAAATCCTTTTTTGGTGACAATAAAACGTCCGATTTTTTTCATTTGAACTAGTACATTATACATTCGGAATGAAAATCTAATTATATGTACATGAAAAAATTATATATAATTAAGTATGAAATATAATTATATTATAATAATATTATACCTAATTTATATTATACCCCTTGTCCATTCGGAAAAAATTACCATGGTTCCAAATATTACCCTATATATAAAATTCACACTCTTTTTATAGATAATAGATAAATAGATGGCTACGATTATTGTTCCATGCTATTACACCTCTTAAATAAAAAAAATATTATACTGTACATAAAATATGTGTTATATAACTTATCTTAATACATTTTTTTTTCTAGATTATATGACGATAGGTTTTATATTTCCTTCTTTTTTAGGCATTATAGGCCGTTTGCCTGCCTATCTGTATATCGTGACATGTTTTCCGTATGTTTTAACTAATCGTCATATCGATAATCACAGAAATATAAAAATATTCTCAATTATATTATGTGACATTCCAAATGAAAATGCTATTTTATAATTTCAATTGCATAGTTTAAAATATGTATATTCAGGACAATGCACGTAAATTGATCTTAATCTTAGTTTTAATCTAAATCCAAAATTACTGAAAGTAAAATAGATCAATTAAAGTCTACATGTAACGTAAAGCAACTCTGGATACATTTATTGTTTTATATTATGCAATGCTTATTAAATATTTAAGCAACACAAAAAGAATAACGCAGCTAGCTGACTATCAGGGAATCGGATGCAATCTGCCCTTTGCCACTATTATATATATACTACACTATATACTATTAAGGCCGTGACCTATTCCTAGAAAAGATCTAGGTCGAGCTTACGCAAGCAACTTATTTACAATTTAATTTTATTTACAGCGCACAAGTACGAGCCTGTGGGGTGAGTGGATGGGAGTGATGCACGGTGATGAAATGGAATATGTATTCGGGCACCCATTGAATATGTCATTGCAGTACCATACTAGAGAACGTGATCTAGCGGGGCACATTATGCAGTCGTTTACCAGATTCGCGCTAACTGGGTGAGTCAGAAGATTCGTTCTTTCCTGCCTTTTGATTAACGGATGCTGTCGTTCATTCAAATATTGACCGAGCTCTTCAACTCGGCGCTATAATTGGGACTGCTGCAGTTATTTGTGAAAGAGTTTACGTAAAGTCTTTAGAAGTAAAACGGTGACAACTATCGCATTTATTTAGTTTCCATCGAGTTCTGCTTCTATGTAGATATTTTACTCGTCCCCTGTAATTAAACGTCAAGCAAATTACATTACACTATTATGTAAGATGCTTAAACGTGGTATAATGTCTTCTGGATTGAAAGGTTTCTTTTATACTGCGTGTTTTCTATATTTTATTATTAGTTCTTACACTCTTCTAAATATATATTATTATAATGTAATAAAAATGCAGTTAGGCATATTTTATGTACATAATAGATTTAATTTAATATTAATGAGTTTCGTCACATCACGTTGAACTGTTGTAAGATTATTCATATCTTTCTATCAGTCACAAACGATTTTCTCCAAATATACTGGATGAAAATACATAAATATTTTAGTAACGCAGTGGCGGATCTCAAATAAACTAATTCCGATTTTGGATATAAACTTTCTGGGCTAACATTAAAAAGTCAAGAGCATCATTACGTCACTGATCAAGGCACCTTTAGATATTTGTTATATATATATTTATATATATATACATCCACACTTTATTATATATATAAGTATTTATATATTATGTATTTATATTATACATATAAGTATATATATATATATATATACTTCTTTTATGTTTCTTTTCTTCTTTTTTTATATTTCTATTTCTATATTACTCACATCTTGCTATCATCTTACAGTCCTAATATTTAAATGAATAATGTTGAATGTTGAACAGACTTAACTAGATTGAA
>PDGT01000007.1:1893410-1925627 GCA_003671415.1 Megathymus violae
TATATATATATATATATATATATATATATGCATCCACACTTATACTTTGCTGAAAAACCTATATTAAAGTTGTACATCGGTAAATTATAATGGAATATTGAAAATATCTTGGATCTCATTCTGACTTGATGTGCTTAATTGACTCTTTTATTTTAATAAAGATTTGTACTTTTTAATTCCAGTAAACCACACAAACCAGATGAGAAGTGGCCTTTGTATTCTAGGGCCTCTCCCCACTACTATACGTACACTGCTGATGGTACCAGCGGGCCAGCCGGGCCGCGGGGACCACGGGCGTCGGCCTGCGCTTTCTGGAATGACTTCCTGAATAAGCTCAACGGTCTGAAAATTCAAGGCATAATCCTTTAACCCTGACCTTTACACGTTTTTAGTTGTTGCTTGCATGTATTTTTAATTACCATTCATAAAAAAACTACAACTAGATACATTACACGCAATAATTTCCATATTTACACACATGAGTGCATGTGTGTGCGCGCTCGTTTGCGAACGTGCGTGCTTGAGTTCGCTAGAATCGCGATCGTCCGAAAATACACTTTAGCATAATCTCAACCCAAAAAAGTTTTTATAGAACATAGTAGTCTGTAGATGTACGCAAAGTTAGATCCATAATACATTATTTATAGCGAACCCGATTTAGCGTTAATACGTTTGTTACTTTTAACTTGATATACCCACGCTGATATTTTCCAACTTATTGATCAGACTAACTTTTTATTGGACGCCCCTGCCCTAGCAACATTACGATATATTAAGTCTATAGGTTGATAAAATATCAACAGGCTTTTTTACCTTTTATTTAAATATTGCTAAACAAACTTAACCTTTATATAAACTTAAAAATAATATTTTTTCCCATTAAATTTATTGAAAAATGCGAAATAAAATCAAAATATCCACAATAACATCATGCGATTTGGCACTCACATCTTGCTATCATCTTACAGTCCTAATATTTAAATGAATAATGTTGAATGTTGAACAGACTTAACTAGATTGAATAAATTTACTTAACGAAATTTACCGTACTAAGAGTTATTTATCAATAACAAATATTTAAGACGTTCGTCTAGCTAACGAATTATACTATTATACAAATGACAGCACCACAATTTTTTTTTTATCTTTTGAGTTTAAACATTGCTGAATTGACCTAACCGTTGAAATAAAACCTAACTATACATTTAATTATTCCAGAACTAGAACACGTCCCGTGTGATGGAGCAGTGACTGGACCTTATAGTAGCGTGGCTGGCACAAGCCTCCCCATTGTCCTCCTCACCACCCTCGCTACCACCGCCGCTCTGTAAACGACTCTGTAGCCGCTCGTGTACACGTCACCTGAGCAACTCGGAGACTGCAACCATTTATCAGTACCTAAATTATATCACTTGTAGAAAAAGCTGTTATGTTATTCTAAAACTTAGATGGTTTGTTGTCATGAATGTGTTTTGTTCAGAGGAGAAAAAAAATCTCAATTAAGAGATTATGTGAGTTGCAAATAGTTTACAGTTTAAAAAATTTTAATCAAGTACTATTGAATTTTTACCTATAGTTATTTATAAATTTTATTTTAAGGCAGACTGACAGCATTTAATCTGACTTTGTGTTATGGTAAACATAATAGGTCATTACAAGTATGACTTGATCTGGCAGACGTGTTTTTGGCATTATGTTGTCCATGGAAGCATAATTATCTGAAGATTTAACTTATTACAAAGTTGGTCGATTTCCGAGAGTTATCACGAAGGTCTGATCGAAATACACATAAGACCGACTCACACATTCATTCTCGCTGCGGTCTGCTAGTATTATTCAAATTAACAATAAATAGATTATACACAAATATTTTCTAGCTCTGTATGTTTAATGTATGGAATAGTAGATACTTATTTATGTATCTTAGTTTTCAAAATGTTCCTCTATATAGTTGATTCTTCGAATGTTCTAAATTTAGTTGATACCTTATAATGATTCAGATTTAGATTTTGTGTGTAAGGTAAACTTAGACGTTCGCTTAAATGTTAGCTTTTATGGTTGAAGCGAAGCTTTTCACATAACAGATGAGTTATTATCACTATACATATCAATGTGTGCCTCTGCTTAAATAGCAAATAATACATATCTTTAAATATAGCAAAATTTTAGAGTTTTATATTGATAAAGGAATATTTAATAAAATGGCGATCGTTTGCCAGAAGACGGATTTTTATCAATATATTTATTACTAATAAAATATTTAGGATGCTATTAAATCGTACCACTTGAGGATCTTATGAATTCCGAATCTTATGACTTCTTACAGATAAAAAAATATATATTTTGTAAATAAACCCTTTCGTGTGATAGGTCAAATTATTTCTCCGAATAGACTTTTCTATGTACGTTATATAACGGAATTAATAAAATACTTAAAAAAATAGACAATCACGGTTTATAATAGGCCCCTATTTATACCCGATACACATGTACGTACACCTTATAAAATTGTATAAGAGTGGATAGGATAAACATTCTACAAGAAACGTTGTGTCGAATCTATTTTGCGATAAGTTAGCTACATGCGTCACAGTGACGCAGTACCGATGCGTGGCGTATGCGGTGTTCTACATTGCTTTCTGTGTTTTTTATGTAAAGCATGTAGAATCCGGGCAGGCATAACATAGCTGCAGCATAGTGTCGACGTCACAAGGGCCAATGCATCGATGTGATTGCTATGAATTGTCGTAACGCATCGTGTGAGTAGAACCTTATAAAAATTTTAGCATTTAAAATAAATATAACGATATTTACTATTAATATACATGTTGGAATGTCTTATATAATCGCTTTCTTTTTTAATAATAAGGTAAAAACGACTATCATGACTCTAGGTACTGTAGCATATCAATGCTTTAAATGAAAATCGTCTTATGAATGTAGCAAACTTTAACATGATATTTGTAATATGAAGACGTTAGCTGTAGTGAATTTTAATGTTTATATTATGCGATTGTCAATTACTATCCTCGGTCGAGTTTGAAGTGGTGGGAACATAATAAATGACTTCTAATATTATTATAAAATAGTCATCAAATTTATATAATACACGATATCAAATCGAAAGTAATTGGAATTGCCTTTTGCTGTAAAATATTTGAAACCGATAAAGAATAATAAAATAAAATACATATATACATACGGATTGAAACTAATGGTAATTGTTGCAACAATAAAAATCTTACCATACATTTTGGAAATAAGAACGTTGATTTATATTTTTATTATATTTACTTTCATTTCCACGACTATTAATAGGTACCTTATTAGTTAAGTACTGGTTCATAACTTCTGTTAATATGTAATTGTCAGATTTTTTTTCATCATATCACATCATCTTTGGTTTTAAATCATAAAACTTGCTTCTAATTCAGGTAGAATTCAAATGTATGACAAAGTAAAATTGATTCGGGATGATGAGATTATTTGTTGCAGTTCAGTGTAGTGATTAATTATATTTCATAAACAATATAAAATTGATGTCAGTAGAGAACTTTGTAGAATATTCTTTGTAAAACCTAATCGCTTTATCTGAGAAAAATGCACATTGCTTTTTCATAAATTGAGCACAATTTGAGAAGTTGTATGGGATAGCTTTAATTAGTTCGAAGTAAGGTTTTAAATGCAATGAACTAAAGAGCGAATCTGAATTGAATGTGACGTTTACTCAAAGATAGTTTCGGCTGCTTTTAAGGTAAATCGTGACCGGCTGAAGTATCTGCCTACTTAGTTGCATTAAAATATTTGATTACGTAGATGTAAATGGTATTAGCGTAAGTTAGACAAATTTTAAATATTACTCTACTGTGTGTTTTAATTAAATCTACTATGAGTTGCGTCGACACATTGTCATGAATTTCTAAACACATTTACATTTGCAATAGTTGCGGTATCGTAAATCACTTATAAAATAGTGAATTTATATCTATATATTAATTGTAAGAATCACGTATTCTACTTCGCAATTTTTATAGTCAAATATCGCATATTTTAAAATATATTATTGTTATTATTATTCAATATATTTATTTATTTTACTCGTAAAATTATTTGAAACTACAAAATCAACCATACTTAAATTGTTCAATTAAGTATTTTTTATTTTTCGCTTTATTATATTTATGTCAAGAAGTTAATATATAATAATAAAGAAAATAAACCAAGCCTAAGGGTAGATTTAAAAAAAAAATTAGTTAATTGAAAGTTAAAATTATACAAGTACATCTTTGACCAAACACAACAAAAAGACATTATTTATACCCACCAATGTTTAGTTTAATACATGCAGGCAATTGGTAATTTTGAAGTTTTTTAGTTTAAAACATGCAGGCAACAGGTAATCTTGGATGTTATGGTAGAACTTTACAACTAACTGGCAAATTGTCCTCGCTTTGCTTCAGAAAAACTACCTTACGCTAAGAAATAACATCTGTATTTTTAGGACTGGGACTTTCTCGGTTTGTGAATTAGAAATAGATATATTAATTTATAACCTTTTTATTTATGGACGGATTGAAATAAAACGTCTTTAAATATTAAGTGGAGCTTACTGCAATAGATCAGTGAAAACCATAACAAAATCGGATAAGATGTTTCTGAGATTAGCGCGAACAAACGCACAGTCAAACAAACAAAAATTCTAACAACTGATTGGGTTCTAAAATATATAAATTGGATTTAATTATGTCACATTCATAAATCACACAATATATATTCAATTTATCTATTTTACTGGTATAAGAATATATATTTGCCTTCTTCACAGAGTACTTCAAAAAGGCATCTTGCTAACGGATAACTTCATACATTCAGTCGATCATTTTGTTATTATAAATTCCTTAGTTTGTTGTACATTACTCATATTCATTGTACAATATTTTGTATTTACTGGCCTAATACATAATTTTTGTAAGTTTCACTGACAGTGAGTCGTTTTTACGATAAATGTAAATCCAATATATTTCGTATTTATATCATAATTAACTAGAACACCAATACATAATTACAACATTTCACATTTTCAGTGTATGTCTACTTGACAATATTTTTTAAAACCTAGGTGAGAAGTGAATTATTTTGGTCAATATTTTTTAATAAGTGGAACCTTCTAAATCTCCATAAAATGAAGCACAGAAATTTGTACATCAGAGAAGCCTAATAGAATGTCGTAAACTGTATAAAAAAATACTCTTCAAGACTTTGATATTATATCGCTCTCTCTACATTAGTTACAAGAGAAGATTCAGATGTGAATATTCTGGTTAATAGTTGGTAGAATGTAATTAGTAGTGTAATTTAAGGACTTAAAGTTACACATAATGTTGTAACTGTGTATGACTGTATCTTTAATTGGAAGAAAATAGAGGTTGAAACGACTGGCATCCTAAGGATAAGAGATATAAGGGATAGATTACTATGATTTTTATTTTACATTTAATCGTCATTATACTATACTTGTTTATATATTATTTACCTATCTACTCACGTACGTCACAATTTAATTTAAGAAAATTAGTTATTAAGATTTCATTTGTACAGCATAATCAGTAATATTGTTCGTATTATTTGTATTATCTGTCGTAATAGTTATAAACACTGTTGCTTGAATATTCTATATAGTCTATATTGTTCCGTATAGTTTAAATGTACGTAAATCTGCTAATAAATGTGTAGAAAAGGTAGAAGAATATATTATATATTAGAAAATGAATGTTCAGTGTTACTTGTGTCTGAAGCTTATCTATCATGGTTATGTCATATCGCAGTTACCTTTGATTTCTTAATATTTAATATTGGTTGCAGAAGTCCTTGTTATGACTGGAGGTCTCTTACATGGCTCCATTACAGCTGTATTATGCTAACAGCTCGGTCTGACTTAACATAGCTATCGACCCAAAGAAATGTTAATGAAATTGTGCTATTAGCTGTCACGTATCCAAACGTTAACCGAACTAAACATAACTGAATCGACTGCGTACGATTGATCTTTTTTCAATTTACTAAGTATTCATTTAAATATTTCATTATCAAAATAAACTGGTTGTAGATAAAACTAATGTTTTTGTATTTTCTTTTTAGAGTAATAAACCAACTGTAAATTAGTTGCATATTATACATAAAAAAATTCTCATTAAAAGACCATTCTGTGTCTTCCCTCGCTCTAACACTACTGATTTTAATTATTGTGTATAATAACCGGTATTTACTTTTACCTATAGGATGAAGAAAAGAAAGAAAATGAATTTACAATTATTTAAATCTAACGATATTAATACATAGTTATCACCTCGTGGTCAATTTTTATTTGTAAATGTGGTCTTAAGGAAAGTAAAGTTAACTGCGGTGTGAATGCACATCTAATCAAAGTATTGTAATGTTGTAGGTACTGCTTACAAATTAGGTGCTAAATAATGTATACATGTCGGTGTGCACTTATTCATTTTATACCTATTGAATACTGAAATGCAAATGACATTGACAATATCTCACGTAATTTGAATAATTGAAAATCAGCCAATCAATAGTTATTATAATTACATTGCTTCTTAGTCAATCTCGGATAATTGTGAATTGCTGTCTTAGTTAGTTTTAAACTTTAGCTTTTCATTTCCCCACATCTAGTAGTACTTTTGTAGTGTTTAGGTGAAGATATTATAATAGAAAAATAGTCTACTGATAACGTTACGTTAATTATATTCGTTTGTACAGTTGCACTCAGATTTATTTCACCATAGAAAAATATTAAAGTTTAACTGCTGTTATATAATAGTTACTTATAATTAGTTGCTTCTAATATTCAATTACATTTACGTCTGTCTATCCAGAAAATTAATCAATAAATTTTATGTAAAATTGTTTTTTCTTTTTGCCTTTCTATCCAGTTACATTTCCAGAAACAATTTCACATAATAATATGAAATACTTTATCATACACACAGTTTTCACGTAAAAGTTAAAACAAGGATACACCTTGAAAATAGACAACACAGATTTTTACGTATGGAAATAGTGATCGAGTTTGGAAGTTAGCTCTTCAGCTTAGATATTATTGATCACAAATAAAGCAATGTTTGAAAGATCACAGATTTATTACTCCACTTGTAGACTAAGATAAATCACCTACTGTGTTCACTATCACATTATCTCCTTTTTACACACTTGAAAATATGTAATGGCGTAGTTTAGAAGGAGAATGTCAGCTTGTTGCCTCTTGGCTTCAAGATTGCCGTCGCAACTTCCATAAAACGTGAGGACAAAGAACCAACGGAAAAACATTGCACGAGACGAGTATGGCAGTATGCCGTGTGGTCAATATGGTATCGATCATCATAGTCATATCAAGTCGAGTGATAGACTATAGAAGAATTTAGTGCACATTTAATATTTATACAAAAAAATTATACACCTGGTATTTACATACTATATTTTTAGCTTATAAATGATATGAATTTATTTTACTGTATTAAAAATTTGGTAAGTATATAAAGTCAAATTATTCTTCCTCGGTCCATTATACTTGAATCCCTTACTCAATGACTTTGATGATGATGACATGATGTTTGTTGCTTCACATTATGTGTCTGCACACTTTTGTATTGTTTACGGATATCGACATCATTCACTTCGAGCTATTCTACATCTTAAAATTCATCTAAAACTTGCATTATTATTATTTGCATATCAATTCATTAGCATGGCTAGCAGCAACTGTTATAGGCCTCGCACTCGTTTCGGTGTGCTTGTTTATTTCTTAAGTAATTTCTTGATGTGACTATTTAATTTTACGACTACTTTAAATTTTACCATTGCTAAAAATAATCATAGGACGTCTGTAGAAAATAATTGAGTGTAGAGCTAAACCGACTGGAAGACAGAAATTGTCCTCCATCATCGTATCTATTTAAACATTTAACACTTTTTCCTTTAATTCTTGCACACTGTGCAAAATGTATCTAATAGAATACCGAGAAGCTGGCAACTTTGCGCCTGGGCTCGAAGCTTTAAAAGTTACTTATAATATAACCTTAATGACTTAGTCTTAACCAATTTTGGGTCACCGATAAGCCTTGGAATGCCACTCCATTGCTTAATGTGACAGTAGTACTCCACACAAGGCCGAACCTTCTTAAATAAATATTTATGAGTTATATACAAAATTTTTGATATAACTTGAATTTGTCTATATTAGACCACATTTTGAACCATTTCAATATTGCCAAAAAGCAATAGTAAAAACAAACATTAAATTCAACAATATGTCAAATCCAATAATACTAAACAGAACATATGTTCAAATTAAAATTGACTAAATTATGCAGAAAATCCGACAAAGCAAATAAATAAAGTATTGCGGACATAATCACCATCCTGGACCCACCCATCCCTCATGTTATCAAAATAAACAAAGCACAGACGTAGGTACGTAATACTTGAATGGCCCTTATGGCCCGTTTTGTTTGATTTGGGTGCAGAATAAGAAACAGCTAAATAAATGTAAGCATATAAAGAATTATATATAAAATGTAAATTTAAAAAGGAACAAAAACTCGTATCTATTAAGCGCATCTCTCGAAGTTCCTAATTTGTTTATGGGACAATGTGCACTTCTATAACAAGTTTCCAGCGGACCCGAAGCTACTGAAATCAAATTCATTTATAATAAACAGATTGTGCTAGAAAGGTGGAACAGAGGCAATAGTTACAAAAGCAATTTTAAAGACTAGATTATAAAGTATCAAGCGATGATTGTTTTTTGATGTTCTAACAAGATGTTAATAGCCAGATATCATACAGGTTTCCGTTTACTGTCTACTACAATCCATGGACATTTACAACATAATTTGAATAAAATCACAGAATCATTATAGGAAAACTGCTACGCTAGAAGACTGACACGGAATCTTTCATCTGTATCCATCGTTTCTTTACAGAATCAAAACTTACATAGTTTTTCAAAAGACTGATCACGGAATCGAATTCCATTAATTCAAACTGTATGCCATAATGTTTTTGCTTTATTTGTCTACTTCAATAGCTAGACATCCCATGATTAAATACTATCATGCATCGTCGTCAGACCGAGATCAGCACATTAGTAGTGTTAGAACTGTCAGTATTCTAAATCTTCTGATGTCGGAGGAAAACCCGACATTGTTGAGACATAGAGTCATTACGTCATGGTATGTGCTAACCCTATATAAGTGTATTATAATATTACAATGCGAGATAATATTCAAGATCGTCCTCGACTGCAGTTAAAAAACTGAGTACATACGAGTACAACCAAGTATTAAATAACCAAAGGTTTAATTCGATAAGATTGATCTGTCTAGACTTAGGCATACACTGAAAGAGTTCGTTAGGCTGTGATATAATTATGGAAGGAGTACTCACTGAGATCAACCCATGCCCCAAACGCCAGATGCCAGATTTATATTTTAAAAAATCGTTAATTTTCAAATAACAGACACAATGATTATAATATAACTTATTTATTGGCATTTAGTGAATAATTAATACAAGTTACATGAAATTATTTGACTAGATATTAAAGATGCACTGTTTTTGTTTGCAACATTGTAAAAGTATATTTTAAATATTTTTTTATCTACTCCTATGCTTTAAATCCTCTATAAAAGATTCTGAAACAGTTAGCTTACTGCCAACATTAAAACACCCAATGACCTAATAACCATCATATCATCCAAACGAATGATATAATGTTGTACTGAATTTCATAATAACACTACTTTGTTTTTTTTCGATCCCTTCTGTGCAAAGGGTTTACTCAACAGACAGCCACATTCTTTCTGCTCGATGTGTGGTAGCTGTATGAATTTCAAAAAAAAAACGTCCGTATGAATTTTAAAAAAAGAACATTGTCATTCACGTGCGTTTCACTACCTGAACGAAAAAACAAAAAAAAATAATAAATTGCCGTGCGCCGTAAAAAAAGAAGGTTATTCGAATCCCCGCCAATAATTTAATAATAGATTTTTTTTTATTTAATTTTAATAATTGCACTATACAAAATGTTAATTACTTACAATAAATAATTCTTTCATTAATACTTAGTTTATTTGTATATACTCAGTAATGAATGATATTAGGTTACTAAGACTGGCTGTTTTAATGTTAGCAGTAAGCTGTTTCAGAATCTTTGATAGAGGATTCATATTATGGGTGTAGATAAAGTCTTGTATCCAACTGTTGATAATTAGGTATTAAAATACTTATGTGATACTATTATCACACGCGGCTTCGTCTCGTGTAGTAAATACACATTCGTGTTTTAATACCCCTTATTATACAACAGTTGCATAAATAACTATTACTCAATGCCTGTTTGGCAGTTTGATATATGAAGAATATTTTATTGCGTATAATCTTAAATAATCCAACATTAATCCACATTTCAGTTTAGCTTCTTGGAATTCGAATCCTTCTTATTTAGAGATTAAGTAAAATTCTACTTGCCTACTTTCAAACTCGTTAAAACATTATTTAACTTACGTTTAAATAAGTAGATAATACAAGTTACAGTCGAGTTGTGATACTAATATTTGATTTAGTTCCAACATGTTTGCCACAGTTCAAAGAGCAATATGTTTACAACCACGTAATCGTATTTTTGATTAAAACTCTAAATGTCATTGATTCCACAGATTAAATCAGCGTATTCTATATTTTCTATGGAGAGCGGTGCAAAAGCCACGGTGATGGAATTTTGGTATTGACCGCTTGATACAAGACGAACTACAGAGTCTTCGCATCCAATGAACATAGGACGACGACCTGAAAACCAAAAACTAATATTATTTTGTATAATATTATTGTTTCCCAATATTATTCCCAAGATATTAATACGACATATTTTTTTCGCATGATGATTCGCACAGATACCGTTCGTTTTGTCAGAGTAACATGAATTAGGCCGAATCATTCTGTTTTGTTACGTACAGCGAATGTATTAGATTTGTAACAAAAGAGGTAACTATCAAAGGATCTGATAAGCATCTAGATTTACGTATGGCTCTAGATAAGTTAAATAAATTAAAGGTCAAATTATTACACCATTTTGTTTCGTATTCATACCAATACGTACTCGTAGTGATATAAATCTCATTACGAATATGTTCGGGGTCGTTAACTGTTTAAATACATTTTGAGTATTTAAAGACCCCCATGATATTTTACTTCAATATATTTTCTTACAGCCAGTAAAGAGCAGAGAGTCGACGAGAGTCTAAAGACAACACATAATTCTTGATAGTAACTAATGTCTTTTTATAAACGAAACAAGTCAGACATCTTCATCATCAATATCAACTAAGATTAGAAACATATAAATTAAATTTAAAAATTAAAACAAAACACCCTTTAATAGCTGCTGAATATCTTATTTTTTTTTCTTATTTTATTATTTCTTTATTATTTTTATGCCATCTAAGCAACGGCATTGGTACATAATCGCACCTTTAGAAAGAAAGTGACTTAACTCGAAATTCCTGAAATTTCAGATTTTACTATAAATTTACTGAAAAAAGCCTACTCTAAAACCCCATGGTGAAAAAGAGCCCGAATTATAAGTGAGAAAGGGAAAAAGGGAAAACCTCATACATCAGTCTCTTTAAATTTAGTCAAGACAATACATTTTTGAAAACTTTCTTCCTCTTTTCCCATAAATTGCAATTTTTGAGTTAAGTCCCTTTCATTCTAAGGGTGCAATATGGTACATACAGTATGGTGTTGGTATATATATGTACAACTGTACCTAGTTTAACGAACGAAATTCATCATTCCAGTCGTGCCGATAGATGTCACAATGAAAGCTTATAATACAATTTATTAATTAAAAAAATAAAATAAAAATAAAATAAACGTTCACACACTCACACCCCCCCACTAGGATCCCCTGTGTTGAGGGTGGCATGGACATAGACAATTATCACATCACAAACACCCATGACCCGAGAACAAACATTTATCTGTCACATAAATATCTGCCCCGGCCGGGAATCGAATCCGGGACCCCACGCTCGGCAGGCAGGGTCACTACCAACTGGGCTACGGGGTTGTCAAAATAAAAATTATTACATTTCTATAAAAATACGTTTTAATTTAAGCGGATCAATGTAGCATTTATACCTACAATATATTGATATACCGTTAATAATAAAATAGCGTTAGTATATATCGATATCGATTCACACTACTTACAACGTACGTTTGTGGTCCGTACAAACATCCAAAAATTTTTACCTGCTTCGCTTTTTATGACTCGAAACACAATACAAAATTCACTAGTCTGTTTTGCGTACTTTGCTAGCAGTTAACGAATATTTATGTTGAATTTAATTAGATTTTATAACTATAGTTATATGCCGTTCTATACCCGTATAACAGATACGTTACCTTCATTAGAGTCCAGTCCGCACACATTGATTAGAACCTCCATTTTGGTGTGATCAAGCCCGTTGGCGCCGCCCACTTCTGCGTAATCAGCAAGCCCGCGCTTTGTGCACTGAACATCCAAACTACAGTGAGAATCTCAGCAACAACTACTAACTTACGAATATTTTGTAAACTCAAGCACCAATTATGAAGATATTATTAAAAAATATTTTCATTATTTTCATTTCCGATAGAGGTATTAGGAAGAAGGTTATATTTTTTTGATATTCAGTGGCTTCAATTCATTAGCGGCTGACTGTAGGGCACGGATCTCTCCACGGAATTGTGAAGGCCTGAAGTACTACCACACTTCTCCATTACAGATTACAAGACAACAATGAACAACATAACTGTGAGAAATATTTATGTAACCCAGAAGCATATTAATATCGATTAACGGTTGCTATCTAACGATATATAACAACCTGAACCAGACGTGTTCTCCGAACCATACAAGCGTTTAAAAAATGTTTCACTACCGTCCAACTACCGACGGAAATTGCTGAATTAAATGTACATTACAATGTTTTATTGCACTCCAGAAATGTATATATCAATTTTAGTTATCAAAATAGAGAGAAAATCAGTTATCGCCCAAGCAACGATATATTGCTTCCAAGGGTTAAAGATTAATTAACAAATAGGGCAGGGGTTACACAGAATTTTAATTAAAAAGATGGAGAACTAATTAAAAAATAAAAATTAATTAAATAACATGGCGAGTTAGAAATAATTTATTATCACTGATCAAATAAGAGTTCTGATATTTTATATCACACAAATTTGGTCTAACAAAAGGGAAGATGAAATAATATTCCTGCTGAATTCAAATCATGTAGATATTTATTTAATATCAGATGTGCTGAACAGCGACTATAAGATAACCTATGAAAATGTTATGAACATAAATTTAACGATGGTTTACTGGGAAAAAATTTGGCAAGCTTATTATTGCTTGACAAAAACGAACGTTATTATTTCGAAATTTATGTACTCAGTAAATTACTTACAACGTTCCCATTCTACTAAAAGGCGTGAGCCTACTTTTTGCTGTTCCAAAAATCTAGCAGGCCTATTATTTCAATAAATGTTTAGTTTTATGAACTGCACATTTCGTAGCTTTTAATTCTAACATTGCGGTAAAAATATACGCAATGAGTACAGTATGATGCTATTAGCATTCCAAAATAATGTTTTTAATTGACCTTTAATATCAAAGAACAAAATATTTTTTTAACCAACTTCAAGACGAGTCGGTTCTATCAGAGAACTTTTCAGCGTATATAGATATTTTAGCCGCGTTGAAAGATATTTGGTGTGGTTTGACCATTTTAGGTTTTGATTATGTATCTCGGAAATAGAAATATTTGGATGATACAAATCCTTTACGGATTAGGTAATGTTAATTTCCATACTAATTACGAGAAAAGATCCATATCTTGCAGTTTTCCATTGCATTACTAATGGGTTGAAGCTTATACCGAATACGTTATATTAATACAGGAGTTATATCGTTTTCCCTCATACCTAAAAGAATTCAATGGCTTAAAAAATAGAATTCTGTTCTTGAATAAATTTATTCTTACATACATGGTGCAGAGTTCCAGTTTCAATTTCAAGCAAGTTCCCTCTTTTCACAGATTGGCCTACGTTGAGATCTAAAATGCGTACGGTCGAAGGTGACACGGCCATCACCGTGCAGTTCACAGCCTCTCCGTGGTTACGCAATGTGTACACGCCTTCAGATCCAAACAACAGTACATTGCACGCTGTCAACATAGAAAATAACTTTGCCTAGGGATATTGAATACTTAATTACTTTTGAACCTTTATAAAACCTATATTACAAAAAACTAAATTTAGTTTACAACATAAATAAATGTTCACACTGATAAGAAATCATTATACAAAAAAGGGAATAAGATATAGTAAGAAGGAAAAACGAAGAAACTATCTAGAAACAAAGTATAAAAGCCTAATTGAATCAGAATAAATTTGTACTTGTACGAGTATTACATAAGTAGTTTATTATGTCTCAAAAATTGTGTTTTAATTTATAGTATTTATACAGTAATATTTAGTTCTAGTATCTACTGGCACTATATTTGCACGTTTAAAATTTATATATTTATAACTACATTTGGTTAATATCAACAGCACCGTAGATTATCGGTCCTTGTGCAATAATAGACGTTTCGCAATTGTGAAATTATAGCCTGCAGGATATTAATTAGCAAAATTATTGTATTAACAAAATTAATGTGTACACGTAACGATTTTATATTCTTTCAACTTCATGTGAAAGAAATGTTGGGAATATAATAATGACTTAGGAAAATCACGTAAATGTACTTGTTTTATGATTGCCATTATTTTTTTCTGTAGATTATATTTTTAAACAACTAATTGGTTTTTATCAAATTACATTACATTAAGATTAAATAGTTAGTTTGTTATTAGCGTTTCAAAAATTATCTTATATCATGTCACAAGATGATACGTCCTATCAGACCGTCTAATTCTAGAAATGAAATTCAAAACAAATTAACTCTGACATTTAAAACTCATATTTTTATTGGTTGCCAGCTAACGACTGACCCTATTGACCTGGCAGACCTTATAATGTATACTATTATATGTATAATATAGTATAGTATAGTATAATGTATACTATTAATATAACTGTCACGGGGTCGAATTTGAACACAGAATATTTTTTTGTGAAATTGTAATGTAGGTAGACTATGTTATCGATATAAGGGTCAAACAATATTTTTTTTTCGTCACTTCGTCTATTTGTCTGACCACGTATTAAAAGGACTTTTTGTCACTAAACCATTGAATAGATTCGAATGATACTTATCATATTCGTAACTTGTATCATGTGTCATAATCTAGGGTACTTTTATTTCAGGAAATGACATATCCATTATGTGTAGGATGGGTAGGAAACAAACGTTAATATGGCCAGTTTATTTATAGGACAGTTAATAAAATTGTGAATGCCTGGCTGTTGCTTTATTAATTTATTATAAATAAATTAATATTAAAAATTAATAATAAATTAATTTATTATAAATAAATTAATACGCTTCAGACCACACTTTTTTAAATTTTTTTTTATTATGTGCGTAATTATTATCACTTGCTTCGGTCAAGGAAAACATCGTGAGTACACCAGGACCTGCTCATCTGAGAGTTCTCCATGAGTGAAGTGTGAAGTCTGCCGACCCGCATTTGGCCGGCGTGGCTGACTATGGCCTGAACCTTTGTCATTGCGTGAGGAGACCCGAACCCAGCAGTGGGACGATATGGGTTGTAATTATTGTGACGATGAATATGCTTCTAATGTACTGAAGGAGAAAAACCCATTCCTAAAACAATGCGGATGCTATTTTTAAACGTCAGGCATAGGCTTTTTTAAGCAAAGAGAGGGGAGTTATTAGTTCTGCAATGTACTTCAATATGTATAATCTAAGTTTATTATTCGATTCTTGTATACCTATGAACCACTGTGGCGATAAAACTATTTTTTCTTCTTCAAGTTGTTCAGTCACACACTCATTAACAGACGCACATCATGTCATCGTTACAGCTTTTTTACGATATTTGACAACACTAATACTAATACTAAAGTTACTCCTCAGTTACTTATTAAAAATTCCTTAATAACAATTATTTTTATTAATCCATATTAAAATTGACCTTAAAATAACTCTTGTGTTATAGAAAGAACATTCTATACCTCATCGAAACATTTAAAAATTCAACCAAGTATTGCTACTGGAAAGTTTTTATTTAAATCCATTATGAATTTAAATCAACTAAAAATTTAATTAGGAATCAACGAAATTTAGTTATAGAATTGCATTATGTCACATTACAGTTGAGTTACAATTCTTATCTCCCGTCAAGTACAGTTTACAAAATATTACATACATATTATTTACGGCTTTGATATTATGGATGATGCTCGTTTGCAATTATTGACACAAATAACATACTCACGCCTGGCGTTCTTTAAATGCCGTACAGTGACAGAAAAGCCTTTCCCTCTTGCAGGTACCCTGTACTGTATAAGGGCCGCGTTCTGCCTAGACACGAGCTTACGTTGTGGTCGTTGATCACAAGATTCCACCACTCGATCGTCGTCCCAGTCCTCCGCTGGCCAGACTTGCCCGCTGAGCTCCCAGCCATCCACCCACTGTAATAAGCCGTGTTATTTTGAAGCATACAATTTATGAACGTTGCTATGAACAACGAATTGCTTGAAGTTTCATAACGTTGAGTATGTTTTGATTGAAAACGGCTTGTCAAATAATTTTAAGAGCGAGTACAATTTTCAGAGAGCAATTTCAGCGGCACCTTAAATTGTTAATTTCTTTACATAACAAACATGTTAGCAATCTAGTCTACTCTAGGTCGTACCCGCGCGTTGCTCGTGCTGATTCCATGTACAGTATGATAAGCAAACTCAGTGTAACTTAATGACGTTAAAGTGTCACTGCTGGAATAGAGAATATGGTTATAATTAAAAAGATAAATAAAACAAAATATGATAAATAAAACAAAATTTATATGTACATGGCGGACTGTATGGAGAAGAAAATAAAGAAATTATTTACAAAAACCTTAAAAAACAAAAAAAAAATAGGTAGTTAAAAAGTGTCTTCGCCTTTTATTTATATGTTTTAAAGTAGTCCATGCAAAAATATTTTAATTTATTTAACGGCGCATTCATAAATATTTTTCTTCTTCATTCTTTCTAATTCGGTAATTTTTATGTAGAAATAATCTGATAGTTAATAAGTTAAGCCCAATCAGCTGCATAGCTGATTTTTAATGTAATGTTTTTGATTTTTTCCTTTTGTAAAGTATAACAATAAAACGGCCCAAGTTCACAACAGAACGTGATCATTATAAGAGTTCATTTTCATTCATATTAAATATTCTGCGAAATTTCTCTTCAGGTTTATTTCACTAGAAATGTTAAGTTCCCGATTCGCAAAAAGAATTAATTTAAGCTGGAGCTGTGACGTTGATATAAAACATTTATATCTATTGAACCGATTTCAATGGAATATTTGTGCGACTGCTGGAGATATTGACATAATAAGGATTGAATTGATTGTCGACAGTCAAATAACAAAAAATGTGATGTAAACACTCCGATAATTTCTAATTTATATACAGTTGTATATGAAGTAGAGATATATTACTATTATGAGCGTTGGTCGTTGTTGGAATCCAATACGCACTTCTAATTTTCAATATTATGTGTGTTTTCAATATTATAGCCTTTTTTACATAAAATAAGTTAAGGCTTGATAACAATTCCACATGATGGTAGTCTAAGATGTTCAACACAATAACATATAAAAACCTAAATTCCTAATATCGTGCGAAGATACCTCTTTTCAATTTACTATAATGTTCTATAATTTTACCAACATATCTAAGTTTAATAAGTATCAACACTAAGTTTATTTTGAATCGAATTAAGTATTTACATAGAATTTTAAAAAATAATGCATTTTATTTAAATTAATAAATAATCGCCACCTCAAAATACCTTTACGATGCAATTAAACTTTGCAATGCATTTATGTTTATTTTAATAACAAAATTTAAGGAAGAAAGGAAGTTAATACACAATTAATAAAGTAAATAAAACAAAATCGTGTTAAAAACTTACAGCGACTAAGCCGCCGTTATCGCAGGGCACATCGAGGTAGTTAAAGATGACCTGGATTCGCTTATCGGGCTCGGCTATCATGTAGATGCCGCACACAGCCGGCTTGTCGGACTGCGACTTGAAGAACAGCTCTCCCTCATCCGATGTTACCAGAAAACAATCTAAGTATAAAAAAGAGTTGAACCTATCTGACAATATGCTTTTACACTATATTCTCGCGGATTGTATAATCTTTATGATGATATGGATACTCACGATATACTATAAATATCTATACTGAATACGATATACTTTGATGATCATAAAAAAGTATCCGTATAACATCATAATTCCATTATCTTTTGTAAGTTTCATTGTTACTTAAATTACGAGTAGATCTTTTATTGACTTCCCTCCTTTTACTTAAAGGAAAGTAAAATTTTCTCTCAAATATTAATACGGGTTAATTATGAATTTTTACACATCATAAAGGTTTACTGTAAAGTGTCACGAACCTGCAACAGGATCTATGATTCGATGTGTAGGAATTGAAGTTCGTCGCTCCCTAGAAAACCACGAAAGCGCCGAGGCAGTATTTCTTTGGCGTCCATCTAAATCCTGGGAAATAAAACACCGTTATGATAAAATTTAGAAATTATCTTCTCTTATCTTATTTAGAAATTTACGTCATCGCGGACGATACATTTCACGTGTAAGGGGTACTCACAAGTTTTATTATTCATAACAATATTTAATCCAATTACATAAATCATGGAGACAGTAAATTGATTGAAATAAACTTTTGACAGTTGAACACTACAAACCTGACTCTGGTGTTTGGTGTCTATTTAGCATTGTTGGAACTTTTGAATGTTAAAATTTTTGTCCTTACAATAATTTTAATATTTATTATTTTCATAAAATGAATATAACTATATTGTAACAAGGTAAAACTTTATTGAAAATAATGATTATAGTAATGACTGTTGTATAATTTTTTTCTCCGTGCAGTTTGCGTCATAAAACGTCGGAGCGGTGAAGCGTATTTTGCTCTCTCTCCCACTCACGGGCCTTATGGGCGGGCATAGTGATGTGCATTATTATTGTCGATAAGCGTTATCGATAGTGTATTTAGTTTTGCAATTATGTGGGATTGTGATAAAAATAGATAAGACAACGTAATAATAAAATATAAATTATTACTTAGATATGTAGGTATTTACAAAAGTTTAGAATGTAACAAGTTATATTAAAAATAAATATAAATACTTATATCGAAAATTAAATCTAAAAGTATTTACATTAAAATTCTACATCAGAGCCATCAGAGTCATCGTCATCCACATGAATTACGAATTCTTCTGCCAGATGAGATTTCTTCAAGTCTTCATCTTGGAGTTTTTCTGCATGCTTCACACAATCTTCCCAGTTCTTTTGTGAAACGTTAGAAATTGCTTCATGCAAAAACAAAACAAAAGAGTAATCATTGTGTCACTAAAGAAATTCAGAGAAGGAATGCGCAAAAACACTTATTTTCTCTTCGATATATGTACTAAATTAGCTATGCATTCATTTGTAGGTATTAGGTGGGGGTAATGATGAAAAACAAATTACATAACAATTGACAGACAATGATCATAACATAACAATATCTCAGCACCCTTTATATACCGCACCGCCGCCGTGCACCTGCCTTCGATGACTCATTTGTTTTTCTCAATAATGGCGTTGCGCCCGCGCAACATGCTCACCGCCCTAGCCGGCTTATCTATTATGACCAAAACTATACGGAGAAAAAAATTATACTATAGGATCGTTAACTAACCTGATCTATTTATTTATTATTAATATTATAATTATTAATTTTATATTAATATTCTCAGTATTTCATCGGCTGTTCAAAGTAATGCATATTTTTCCCATGACATATTCTCCTTTTCAAATCTTAATGGATTCAAATTGAACAATCTACCCCCCAATTGTCTAAATTAAGTTAAATTTAATTCTCTACAAGATAGTTTACTATTTGTTTGAAAATCAAAAATAATGCCAATCTAACCTTAATAATTTAGTAGGTAAGGCTAGGAAACTGTAGCACTTACGCCCTGCCAAGTCACGCAATATATTTTCTTTAGTGACCTTAAAGCTCCTTCCTCCTGCCATAAGGCGCACTTACGGGAACGGGTATATCGCAAAGCACGAGAGTGAATAATTCTTTATACGTCACAATAAAAAGAAAAGTAACAATGGGCTTCTGACGATGATTTGTATTTCTTATTGTGAGGTTCTAGTCATTGTGTGTTGGATACGTGAAACAGGGTTTGGTCGGACGAAAAGTTATAAATAAAAAATTTCGAGCAATAAAATCGTCGTTTCAAAATATTGTGATAGAGCTCTGATTGGGTGGATTCATGATATGAGTATGACAACAACACATAATATTTATAAAAGTTATAAGTTATATAATATATAATATTCAGTTAAATATAATATTCTAGAATTTTCCTTGAACATAATAAATTACAATCTAACCCGACGTAAAATTTGAGAACATAATTTATATTAATAATACCTTTATAGATAAAAAAATACAGGTTAAACTTATCTAGCTGTAGAGTACTTCTTTTGAGTGTTGAAATATACTTGGGCCAGAAGTACTCACTCTTCCACATCTATTCCAATACATAGCCTGTGTTACAATTTAAACTCATATAAACCTATGTATCAACTTATTTTTATATTGATTTTAATGTGAGTACAGTATTTTATTAAACATAAAGATGTGAGAATATATACAATTTATTAGGTATGTGTGTATGTGAGTGAGTGTGTGCGTATATATGTTTGTTTGTAAGAATGAGTATGCAAGCGGGTGTTATCCCTCTATTAATATCATAATATTATGTATGAAGAACTTCCTCAGTTTTGTCATAGTTTAATATTTTTAACCAGTTTGTTACGATATGCTTCCAATGATACTGAGTTTTGTGGTTATTGTCTAATTTTTCTAATTTTTATTTTTTCTATAGTTTTCTATATTTCTTTTTCTATATTTCTAATTTTTATTTTTATTTTGTTACAAAGAGAAGCACTTTGGGTTACATATTGATGTCTGGTAAATGATGTTCGTACTCTCTCTGTGGTTATAACCGCAAATTTCCTTCTCTTTGTCATTGTAGGAGTTTTATATATTGTTGCTTTGTACATTTTTAAAATAGAGTTTAAGATAAACAACTGTCTAACAGATAATAAGTTGCATAATTTATAAAGGTATTCTGTAGGGAAACGGTATGGCTTAAAGTACATTATTTTATAGAGGGGTACGTAGGGCTCTTTCTATTTCCAAAAATTTTTGTTTAGATGAACCACCCCATATGGGAATTCAATAGGTTAAAATTGATTGGGCAAAAGATTAATTTTCTAATACGACCACTTACTAAATCTATATGATGGTGCCAGGATAATCGCTGGTTCAAAATATATGCAGTTTGAGTCATTTTTGTTAATATGTCTGTCAATTGTTGAGTCAATTTGAGTCATTGTCACAAAGATGAATTTTTACATGAAAATTTTAATCGGGTTGGGTTTTTTAGTAAGGGAAAACCAAAATTAGTTAGTTTTTTGTATGTTTAGTGAAAGCAGATTATTTCTTAGCCAAGGAGCAATTCTACTTAATCCTAATTCAATGTTTCTACGTACTGTTATTATTTGTTAAGTAATATTATAACTCATTGAGCTGCATCTTTGCCCCGTTTATGCAGTCCGTGACTTATATGAGTACATATTTGACGCTTACTTTTAACAGTGAAGTAATAGAGAAGCGCGTTACATTCATTTTTATTTATTTATAAATATCCAAATATTTCCAATAATAGTCCCAAAAGCCTTCATATGTGGAATAAAAAAAACTCAAATTGTGTTTTTCATCACAAAATAAATGCATTCAAAATGTTCGAAAATTAATTAAGTAACAAATATTTAATTTATACTAAAATTGTTATAACAAAATATTTAATTTATACTAAATTTGAAATGAATTGAGAATTATCAATTCATTACTTTTAATATATAATTGTATTTGATACTACCAGTATACTATATAAGCAAATTGGTGTTGTCTTCCAATTGCATTAATTCCGATCTCTTTTATTTTACAGCCATCTCAAATTTCGATTTGGAGCTTACTTTTTACATAGTTTAAAGTTGAACTAACATTTGAATTCACGCATAATTTCAATATTAATAGTTACTATTTAGAATTTAAGAAAAATATTAAAAGGAACGACACATGGCCTAAGCTAAAAAGTAGAAAGAAAGAGACGGTGGAAACACGTGCTCGGGTATTAGCGTAAACAGTTTTCGGACGTTTTAATAGCTATCGACTCGCTGCCTACATATTGTCTTAAATTCAAAATAATAAAATACTAGCTGTCTTTTAATTAAAAGTAATAAAATATTGACTGAAATCTAACCTTACTATACTTTTTATAAACCTATATTTTTATTATTTATTATCATCTATCCTGTGTATATTCCGTTAACTTTTCACATATTTTACCCTTGTAATTGATTTAAGCGAATACTCAACAAAAAGTTATGCTATTCAAATAGTGTTGAGTGATAACTTTGTGTTGAATGTAAAACAAAAAGGCCATATAGGCTCCGTCGGATAAATTGGCACTGTGTGGCCGGTAACCGGGCGGTTGAATGCATCTTTCGTATGATATATGCCTTAAACAATTATAATATTGTACACTAAACACTCGCTAACACAATTTATTGGCACTTCAAATAACATTAGCCCAGAAATCTCGGGTAAATTTCACTTTAGTTACCCGTAGGCAACTTCTTTTATAACAACACAATTGATGTCGTAATAACGTAATATCGAAATTTTAATTAACTAATTAAGGCCCCTTGTATACTCTATCGAACTTTCATATCGAACTCATTAGGAACTTTATCCTTAACATATAGTCAAAAACATGTACTTTGTCTTCAAGAAAAATTATATTATAATGTACAATATACTGCTGTAATAACAAGGTACACTTCACACAATGTTTTTGAAGTTGGCACCAAATAATAATTCATATAAGTATATTTTATTTTATTGATTGTTCATTGTAAAGCTTAATATTAAATTACAATGCGTGGACTTAATGCCTGATGGCAATCTCCGCCAGTCACCCTATGGCGAAAGTTAAAAGTTGCCTATCTACATACACGTTGCACCTACGTGCTATTGAAGAAACATATGTAATAATACATTACTAAATATAATAATAATTACATATGTAATTATATATAAATATTTAGTGTCCCTCAAAGGCTAATTTCACGTCCGGCATGACCATCGATGCCACGTGAGGGGTGGACACATTGTTTTCGATCAAATAATTAACAATTCTTTAATACACTAACTTCTCTAGGACTTTAGAGAAGGTAGATATCATACCTGTTGTGGTACTAAAACCCATAACCGGCTGATTCTTATAACCTGCAATCTACCCCATACTTCTCCTTGCTTATTCTAACCTATCTGTGGTAGCTGAACGATAGATTCTCGGAATAGAAACCGGCCGCAAGATGTACGTGCTGAAGCAATACGTTTAAAATTGGAAATATGAAGCGCCAAACTGTAAGGCTTTCTAACGGAGAGGCAAATTATGGGTTTTAATAGAGTCTCCAGGGGACGTAACTTATGGGGCACTGCCCTGACGAAGTACTCAATGTGTTGTAAGCCCTCAATATGTATTGGCTGGCGATAGAGTCTGTTCTAAAAAAACTTAAAATAAGATATAAGATATCCATGTTTTTTTTAGTTTCTTAATTACACAGATCTTAGTTTACCTTTATTAACATATATTTAAGATTCATTACTTTATATATATTTTTTATTTTAGATCAAACATAAAAGTTATATAAACATTTAAAATAACTACAGGAAATCGATTTAATTTAATTAAAAATACTCGCTCGTTCTCTCAAAGAAGCCGGTTATTTGTGAAAGATATTTCCTGTTACAATTGAATTGTTGGTTCAATCTCTGCTCGTTTCACCTGGCACTGAATCACTACATTATCTATTACGGTATAAAAGGATGTCGAGGCTAGTGATGCTTACAATTATGGTATTAAGTGGTGGGAGGGTTACGTGACTGCATTATTCATCATAACTTCTAAAGACACTGCAATAGTTTTTAACCTATTTGTATTGCAGTTTCGGGAAGCAAGTTCCCGCTTCTTTCTTTCGTGACAATGCATTGGAGTTGCCTTTGTAGGTGCAAATATTCATAAGCAATGACGATCACTTGCTATAAGCCACATGGCCAATCAACGAGGATAGCCAATAACGTCTTTAATTGCCCTTATATTTATATAAGCCTGTAGTTTTATTAGCGGTTTAATACAGAAATCCATAGTTTGAAAAATCAATTAAATGTAAGTATACCATATCAACTTTTCTTTATACTCATAAAAAATATACAGACTGTATATTAAGTATACTTAATCGTATATTATGATTTATATTCTTAGTACTAGTATTTTAACGAGTTCATTCACATAGCAGGAGATTACTTTCATGTTTTATGTCAAGTATTTTAATTCACCTGAATTATTGAACTGAGTATTATACTTATAATACTTACATCTTTGTGCTTAACGCTTATATAATAATATGAAGATATAATTTATATCTCATTATGACGTAAAATTAAAGCAAGCCAAATCTATTCATTTGAAATATTAAACTCGAAACAAAAATTACATTATTTCCGACATGTCTTAGGTACGACGCACTTAGCGCTTATATTGCAATCAGTATAAGTGGTTCGTAAAAAGTCCTTATGTTATCGGTATTTTACAAAGTATTCTTTACACGTACATATGTTGTAATTTGAAATTACATCGGAGATGTTTTCTATTGAGGACCGTGAGTAAAATATACATAAGATAATACTTTTAAAATTAAAGTTAAAATGTTTATCGAATAAATATTTTAACCTTTATCTACGAGAAAATGGTAAAAAGATTAATTTATTTAATGTGTCACTTCAATATACGAAAATAACTGCTTATCCTTTGATATCGAGCTATATTCGATGAACCGTAATATGTGGAAAAATATTTACAAAGGAAATCACAAAGCCGATAGGTTAGATATACCTACTTTTGAACTTTTGGCGTGTATCAACCAAATTATATTATAATTAATTTATGGTTTTACAGGTCACGTATTCAATCAAGTTACACTTATTTTTGAAATCGCTATATACCTTTTAAAGATTATAATATATATATATATATATATATATGTCGGCGATGCCAGTAGTTTTAGCAGCATTGCCGAACATAGCGTGGGCGTATAATTAACACTTAATTAATTGTTCACAAACACTTCACACCGGGCAAACGAAGCCAGTAACAGTTCTCAGTGCGGAGGAACCGATCTCTTCGACCGCAGAATGTAAACTGTGGCTCCTTCGGGCGTCACTCCACTTGCTAGGCTCTGTTGTAGCACGATAGCCGAGGATCGCGGCGGTGCTGCCATCTCTCGGATATCGTGCTGAGTTTCGTTTCATTCGACCATCTCCGACACGGCCATCCTGTGCTACACACGTCCTCGTGTGTTTATTCTGTAACAAAGACATCATCGGACAGTACACCGTTCGGCCAATTCTGACCACACCCCATTTAGGGTAAACTACAAGGACATTAAAACTGTAAACTGTGTTAATTTTAATGAAAATTAAATCATTTTAGACAATACGAAATAATCATCATACTAACAACCAAAGCCAGGTATCACAGTCGTTCGAACCAAATTGCAATACACCTCGGAACAACTGTACACAGCGTTCACAAAACTCAGACTCTTAAAACTCCCGAGTAAGACATCTAGCGCCCAGCATCCAGCGAATGGATCAGATCCCTCGGATCTCCCGTGTGTCACCCCCTGGTGCCCACACGTATGGTCTCTACAGACCCCGACCTCCGCCAGAGCTAAACGGGCACCGCGCACCCACGGATTACTTAAGTTGCCTTAAGAGATACCGATTTCTACCGGGCTACGACTACGTAATAGCTACTGGTACGATCGAACACAACTCACTATGGCAACTAGAGCCCTTACTCGAGTTTCCACTATAATTTAAAATTTGAACTTTATCATTGACATTCACATCAATCTCTACTGATACCTGACCTGCTGGCATTTTTCTTAATGTGCGTATTTGTAACTACGATTTCAATTTAATGCTTTCAATGTTTTTACAGTCATAAAATTCCCTGAACTCGTTACAAGCAAAGCAACTATAGTGATCAGCGATGATACGTACTGGGGCTCTAAACAATGACACGCTCTTTGTCAAAACTTATGATACTAACTACATTGTTAAAACGCCTACCACAGAATTTCTTAGCAATGCTCTCTTTAACTGATGAGCACTCGGCTTCAGAATCAAAATGAAATGTTATCGACTGACCGTTACGTCTGAATGGTCCTGAAGGTGGCTCGACCGTGCACAAGTCGACTCGACGTTCAGCTCAAGGCTCGTGTCGCGTGATGTGCGATAAAACAGCGGCGATCGCAATCCACTCCGTAGCCAGGCAGCTCCACCATTTTTCGTCGCTGACATCACTCGGTCATCGTTGGATTATCTTCGTTCTTTTTCACAGCTCGCCACGCTTGAGACGTTGAGGTTAGATCTCAACGTCGTGTTGATTAACAGAGTAGCCTTGGTTATGTCATCGGCGGGGCCAGCGTGCACTCACTCTGCCTTCCCAAGTATCACTGCCCATGTAGGGCTATTGCACGCGCGCGCCGATTATATCCGAATGTAAACGAATCTGCCGATTACCCGACGGTTTCGTTACGATCGTCGTTCCTCGACTCCAACACGGCCATTCTGACCTGTCATTCGTCCTCGGATGACATTTCGGAAACAAAAAAAAATCATAAAAGTAGGCTATCCACTCGGCCTTCCTAGCTCACATTTCAGAATCTTGTGTAATGGAATAACAGGTTAAAACAACCGTTCATTAACAAAAAGGTCAAAACACAGAAACAGCCGTCAAAGGAAGACACAAATCAGTTTTGTGGCTATTGTTCTACACTTTCACCAATGTATAAGGGTAATAAGAAGCTCTTTGTAAGAAATAAAAGAAAAATTGCCAATTAACTTGAGGGTAGGTAAAAATATCGAGTAAATGTATTTGTAAAAGTATTTTAAAAATGAATTTTAAAACACGATAAAGTCTTCTACAGTAATCAAACTGGAACGTACTCACCAGATTTTATCACCTTACCACATAAAATTACCACTCATACACTAATCAAAAAATTAAAAATCAGATTTAAAAATTGGATGGCCAATCTGCTTTGGAACGGATCAAGGCACGTGAGAACCGTATCCCAGTTCTGATGTCGGAGATGCCAGTAGTTTTAGCAGCATTGCTGAACATAGCGTGGGCGTATAATCGTTTAACACTTTTAATTAATTGTTCACAAACACGTCACACCGGGCAAACGAAACCAGTAACAGTTCCCAGTGCGGAGGAACCGATCTCTTCGACCGAAGAATGTAAACTGTGGCTCCTTCGGGCGTCACTCCACTTGCTAGGATCTGTTGTAGCACGATATGGACGTCATCGCGGCAGTGCTGCCATCTCTCGGATATCGTGCTGAGTTTCGTTTCATGTCTATACTAATGACCATCTCCGACATATATATATATATATATATATATATAATTTTCAAACTAAAGAATGAAAAATTTAAATTGTGATTTAACAGCAAACACAGTTTAAAATATAAAATAATTAAATATAGATGGATACATAAGCAGGCAGATAAACAGACAGACAAAAATACCAAAAAATAATGTTTTGACCTATATATCGATACTTGGGTTACCTTATTGCAATATCCGCAGAGATTTCATTTTTTTTGAAAATATGTTACTCGCTGATAATGTATCTTTCCATAGGTGATTTTTTTTTAATCGGTTCAGTAATTTTTGTGTTTATCCTTAGCAGGCATACATAATCATATCCTCTAAAGTTTCAAGTTTCCTTACGTAGTTCACCAAAATTTATTTCATCTGTAATATTTTTTTAATCTGTATTATTACTATTATTTATTTATTCTTGTCCCTCCAACAACAATCGGCATATTGCCACCTATCGGTGGTTGCCCCTTTTTCAATAGTTTATTATTTGGATGAACTAAAATCGTTAACGTCACTTTAATTTGTATTATAATAATGAAATCTATGTTCGCGGTAATTCTAGGTGACCTTTTCTGTTTTATTTCATTTCCGCCTATTTGTACAAGTTTTAACAAACCGCCAGCAGATGGCATCATCATAGCTGTTTTTATTTGAAGTGAAATTTAATTTTGATTTGTTTTCTCGCGATTAATTGTTGTTTAATATTAGGAGTTAACATGTTCCAATTATTTAATGTGGATATCGAGTTGATTAGTTTTCTTGATATAAAAATGGAGAATGTGAATTTATTTTAATAAAACGGAGATCAGTTCCGAGCAAGCAGGAACCAACATCAGAAGTGGGATACAACTAAACGCGACACACATGGTGATAGTGTTGAAAAATTACGCTGTCTGTTAATAACTCCATGATGTTTTTGGAAATAATGAAGGTATCACAATACAGAGTGAAATTTCACGAGGCAAGCATTCACTACAAGCGATGACGTTTGACGGGGAATTAATGTTAAATATTTTAAATTTTTGGTGAACTTGCAAATACCCTCATTATCAGTTCATAACAAAAAATATATATGACGGTCGAAGTTTCATGATAAAGAAATAGGTAAGACTCAGCAGTCTAGCCTTAGTAGTAGCCTAGTCAGAAGTAACACATTACTTTGCATTGTGCTGTTTTGAACAAAGTGATGATTTTTTGATTTTGATGTTTCAAGATAGTTTATTATTGTTAATAGACTTGTTTTTTTTTCTCTTTTCCTTGTTAGTAGTTACGTACAGTGTGTTTAGGTCTTACTAATACATAATGAAATAAATAGTTTGATATATACTTAAGATAACACTAGGAATATTTAAAACTTAGATTATGGCTTAATATCCAGGTTATTTATTATTCTGAAAAATGGATCTGTTTCCACGAAATACAAGATAAAATTTTTATGGAAGTTCTATTAAAAAGTAATTAAATAATAATTTTGCAACTATTGAAATAACTAGAATTTCTTTTTATAACAATATGTAAGAAATACAAGCGTAATCCATTAAATATTTGTATTCTGTCTGTCTATACATTCCGTTTTTTTGACAAATTTCATGATAAATATTCGTTTTATGACGCACTGACGTCAAATTGACAATTTCGATTTTTTTTTCTACCTGTCTGTATGTTCAGTTATAATTCAAGTACGGCTTGACGGATTATAATGAAAATTGGTATGTAGTGAGAACACGTGATTGCGCAAATGATATGCTATGTAAAATATCAGTAAACATACTGATGTCTAATGAAGGCAAAAAACATAAGATTTTGAAAAATCATAACTATATAATTAATTGTTCAACCCGAACGAAGTCGGAGGGTGCCACTAATATATCAATATTTGTGTATCACATCAAAAAATACAGATAAACGCTGATAAAATGTTTGATTATTATTATGGGCCGCGGTTAGGTATTATATTATACAAGCGTAAGCGTTATATTTCACCTGCAATAACAAAACTATTGTTCCAGTCAAAGTCAGACGCCCACGACATTGTGTTTGAGTGTCAAGTAACAAAAATATCAAAGCCATAATTATCAATCAACGCCGATTCGAATTGTAAAAGTACTGTAAGATAACTGAATAACCATTTCGCAAATAAAAAATACAAGAAAAATTTTTCTTCACGAAACTGTTATCACGTTAATTTTTACTGTCACTTTATCATAAATTAAAGTTAAATTGAATGTTATCACAAAGTTCAAACAAAAAAGGCGAATGGTCATGTTTTTAGAAAGAAAATCGTATTTCTAGGAAAAATCCTCTTTGTAAAATTAATGTATTTGTGTTCATGATCAATGTTTTTCCTCCTTTAATGTCGTTAGCTTCACGCGTCACGATTTCAATAAAATCTATCAACATTTATTTCATGATTAAATAGAATACTATGAATTTTAATATAAGAAATGCCATTTTATATTAAAAATATTGGCTTATTTTTACAGTTATGCTTTTAAGTTAATATAGGTTCTGTATTAACCTTGGTTTATTCATAGGTCACGGCGCACCTAGTGTTACGGATGACAACGGACGGCAGTGCCCACTTACTTCCATATGACTCATTTGCTTAGCGTATGACAGAAACTACTGGTACACTGGTACTGGTTTTGTTTGTATCTTTGATTTTGTTGTTCAATAAATACTAGTATATTTTTTTTATATTTACCCAAAGACCTACTATTAGTCATATTTTGTAAGTTTTAGCAAACGTAACTGTTTTTTGTTGTAACTAAATAAGTGACAAAAGCAGCGATCTTTGGCTATGTTAGTGGAATCATAAACTTCAAGTAAAAACAAGTCAAAGTCTCGTGTTTAATTGCCAAGCAACAGCTAATAATTTTTGATAGTATTATCACATGTTATCATAGTGTTTGTTATCAATAACTTTTACATCAAGTACAGCTTAAACTGCGTACATCTAAGGAATTAACACGCTGAAAGATCGGCGTGGTTCGACGTACAATGCTTGTAAAGCGTAGTGTTGTTTGCGTAAGGTTGGTTTTTTCTTTTAATTTCATATTGGAACTCATTCAAAAGGCGTATAACTTTTGTTAAATGTAACTCTATTCTAAAGGCTTGATAAACACATTCTAATGTGATAAATGAAAGAATTATATTATTAATTATATTTTTATATTACTTTTTTTTAATTCCTGGCTTTACTGTTCTATGACATTTTTTCATATATTTTTATTCTGAAAAGGATGTGTAACAATAAATATTTTTTTCCTCCTAACCATAAAAACACCCTCTCTTCTCAAAGCCAAGCAGGAACCAATAACTAAAGTATTGGATATCCGCAACAGAATATAATAATCCCCTTATAAAACATTTTCCGCTTAAATGCCTTAAAACGATTTTCACGTTAACAACATCAGCGAACGGCCATTTACTAATGGTAGCCCATCAATTTGGTAAATTCCACAGGAAAATATTATACGATTTTCTTTATAGATACCAATGCAACATGATTTTAAAATAAAAAAGTTCTTAGCATATAGCATACGTTCCATTCTGTTGGAGGATCCATTTGAGAGGATGATCTTTTATAACTCTAAAAGATGTTTTTAATTACAAGTTTATCTTGTTGAATTTGTCAAAATTAGTATTACTTATAAAAAAAATATGTTCTGAATTTTAAAATACCAAAGCGACGTGTATTTCTCTGTTACCAGTATTGACATCCCAAGCATTCTGTTCAAGGTAACAGTTTCAACACAAGGAATGAGGCTAAACTGCAGTACAAATAATACAGTTCAATACATCACACAAGTCATACTGCTGTAGACTAGTACGGTTACTATCAAGCTCTTACGCATATTACGACCATAGTGGTTCGTTTATGAGTAGTTGTGAAAAAAGTTGTTACAAAATGCCGTCTGATTTATTGTTTTATAGCCTTTTTTACATTTAAAGCTATTTTATGACTTAAGATGTCTATAAACTGAAAGAGATGGTTGAGAAAGAGAGTAGAAAGCTGTTAAAAAATGTCTTGAGTTTCTAAAAGTGGTTATAAAAACTATATCGTATAAAGATGATTTAAATTTAAATTTTAATGACCACTTAATATCAGATCAGAAAATGGGAATTCATTTAAGTGATGTTTAAAAATGTTTGTTGATTTTAAATTATATTTAGTGTAATGATCAGATTACAAAATAATTGTACAGAAAATAGTAAAGCATAGCATAGAAATCATAAATCTCATTTGTGGATGAGACCTGTCCTGAAATGGAACAATTTCCTGGTTGAGACAGAA
>PDGT01000007.1:1925958-2026244 GCA_003671415.1 Megathymus violae
CAAAAAATACAAATGAATTGAAAACCTTCTCCTTTTTGGAAGTCGGTTGAAACCCTTGAATATTTGGAATAAATTAATAAATTATCACTGATGAGACGGCAAAACTTCCTAACAAGTAATAAATATATTCATAAATTTACCTAACTACATCAAATAAGCCTCACCTCCTAAACTTCTCAAAAAAACCTCAAAAAAACAGAGTAAAATAAGTAAGTATTAAGTAACTATCCCAAATAAGCAGATAAAGTAACTTTTCAAGGATCCTTTTGCATACTATTACCGATAATTATCACGAAATTCACAAAATTTCTTGACTCTAAAATGTAAGCAGACCCGGTACTTGGGAGAGCTTATTTTGGGGACATAGATCCAGCAAATAGAAGTCCGTTTGAGAGATTTCACTGAATTTTTTTATAGTAAATAGGGCAGATATCCTCTTCATTCTCGTTGAAGAATAGGGAGTTCGCCAAGAGCTCTCCAATCCATGGTTTTGCTACGCACCAACAGCTCGCTGCAAGTTGCCTTGAAGATTTACTCGTATTATTATTATTATGCTTAAATGTTGGCTTATTTATGTAATTAGTCAACAAAAAGCAGACGAGCCATCCAATAGCAAGTCACCGTCGCCTACAGACTTTAGTAATACCAAGGGCATCACCGAATTGTTGTTGATCGAAAAGGAAACGAGAGATCACATTATTACCGGCTCTCCGACACTGCAACCGAAATGCGTATGACACATTTCAGGGTCGATTTTTGAAGGAGAGTAATAGCTAGCCAGTCGGGCAAAATAACTTACCACCATGCAAGTAACGTCGGGATTAAACTCGGTGGTACAAATCCCAGTGACCACTCACACGAGAGACTGTCATAGCCTCGTATGTTGTTAGACTCAAGGATGGTTGGTACCCCTTACACTTCAAAATAGTGAAGTTCATATAAAATCTCATGCGATCCGAAAATAAATAATGGAACTATGGTAGTTTTTCCTTTACAAATTCACACAATCACTCAAAATAAATGTCTTTTAGATATACTTTTTACATAACCTTAACAATAATTACACATGTGCCGATTAAAATTTTATGTCTGCTATATCGTTTTAATACTCACAACGAAATATTTGAATGAAGAATGAATTTTAATACATAAATCTATATTTTAAATTCACATTAAGATTGTAAAAAGAAAGCGCGAATTTTGTGTTTGTGTATATACGGATGGTAATCTCCGGAACCGCGGCAGCTATTTGAAAAGTTTTTTACCATTTAAAAGGTACATACATTATTCAGGAAATACTTAATTTAAAATGTGTATAATATATAATTGTTTAACACGTAGGAAGCACTTTTGTAAACTGAAAAAGTGATTCAATGCAACAATTGGATTTGTTGAGAAACTTTCAACCCACAATTTAATTCACGGTTCAACCCACTAACACGATTATGTGATTTAACTTAAATGAGAGTTACAATGAAATCAGGCCCTTTATGAAATATCTGCAGGGTAAAGAGGTCCATCAAATGACGCAGTAAGATTAAGTTCTTTAAATATACAAGAGCGATTAATAGGGACGCGCCTGGTTGTCTAAGGGAAACTTCGGATCTATAGGTGGGATGAATGTATTATTTGTATATTTAATAGTTTATTTAATTTATTAATTACTAGTAACAACGCAGTAATAGTACTTAAAACCCGCCGCTCATAGCCCGACGAATGGCTTGGAAACGATTAACCCATGTTGTTCGTAAGTGATGAACCGAGTCAAGTAAGTCGATAGTTTAATGAGTATCCGTAAGTGGTGGACTTTCTAGAGTGTTCTGTGTCTGGAAGGGGTTGTTAAGTCGTGATGAAATGAAATTTTAAATTCGTTGAATATTTATTCCAAATTGGTTTTTATAAACTTTTTTCAAAGCCATCTACGCCATCGCTTCAACATATTCCTAAGGTGAATGTTTCCGGAAAAAGAAGCGGCAAGAAACTCCCAAGAGGTTTTGTCATACTCACAGTTACATAAAGCATTTCCTATTAATTATAACGTTATATTTAAGTAACGCCCCTGCAAGCTTGTCTATTAAAAAATCATGCAGCTTATAAAAAATCTTTTTTCGTAAAAATGCTTTTGACACGAGTTTTTGATTTATAGTGTGGTATTTCCATCAATTGTAACGGAATTTTTTGTAATTTTTTTACTCATCTACCGATGAAACAGCCTCTAAGAGCCACGAGTTTTGCTAAATTTGAAATTTGTTTTGTTTTGTATTGTTTTTTGTGATTTATTTTGAGTTGGATGTTTGCAAACATCAATCACTCTTTTTAAGAAAACTACCAGATTTTTTAAGGTACCTACATAATATTACATAAAATGTACTGTGATACAACAGTTAATATATTGATTTCTTTAAAGAGATCACTAAGTGAGTTCTGAGGTCTAAGGTTGTAAATGGCGCCCACTGCTCTTTTATGTTATACAAAAATTGAATCAATATTTTTTTGTAGCTGAGCACTACAACAATATACCATAGTAAATTACGCTGTGAAACTAGTTAAAATTAGTTAATTTTACTTTTTTTACATCAGTTAAGAGCCTTAAGTTAAGAAATTGTCTAGAATACTGTCCCCGTTTCCATGCTGGCAGAATAGGGTGTCGTAACAGGCGACAGAAGCCAGCCTGCTTGGTGGTAGGGTTTCGCGTAAAGAATATAGGTATGTTATCAATATTATTAATAAGTCATTGATATTATTACTGGAATTTATTATCGTTTCGTGAAACCTGCGTGGCTACCTACCATCCTTTTGGTTGAGTCAACCGCCAAACGACTCGTCGTGTTCCTGCTGGGGGCCGAGAGTTAGTACTTTCTTTATTTCTTCTTATTTCTCGACCGACAACGCATATAGACGTCTTTGGTGTTACTTATGTCCACCGAAACAACAAAACAACGTAAGCAGCGGGACAATGTCTCCCTAACAAAATTTCAATCTGAGAACTCCACTGTAAACGAAAATCTAATGTAAGGCCAAGAAATGTGGTGGAATTTGGTAGTTCAAGCTCTTCCTTATTAAAAACATTTCGTATTTTAATATCTAACAAATCTATTACATGTAAAACAATGCAACACTTGGAAGACATAATTATTTTCGTCGTCAAAACATTGTTTTCATCTATCTATTTTGAAAAATTAAGCTATTTAGTGCTAGGCCACGCTTAAGGCCACGGTTTGCGAAATTAGCTTGTCTGAAGTAATCCTAACTGCACCTAATTCAAACCTTATTTGAAAGTTTGAATTTGGCTTTTGTTTTATTGTTTATCGGAGTACTGTATAAAAGCTCTGTCGTCTTAAAATTTTAAAGTTATATAATTAACACTTTACTATAAGTAGTTATTAGTAATTGCTTTACTTAAATATTAGTAATTATTTACATAATAACTTCAACTTACGATTTAATTTCGTATCCAGATATAAATATTCATTAAAAGCAATAGGAATTAGTAGAAAATAGTATTTATTAATTATCGCAATATTTAAGAGATTATTTAAGTAACAAAGTAACGATTTTTTTGTAAATATGAAATTAATAGTTTTCACAATTAATCTCCAAAAAATGTTTTCATTGTATAAAACCAGATGCCAACATAAAATAACCTGTTATAAATAAAATAATTATTTTAATAACTACCATATATTTATTTTATTTTTGAAGCATCGTGTGCCTTATTTAATATAACCTAAAAGTGTTCTTAAGTTTTGATTTATAATGGTGAATTTTATGTTTTAATGAGCTTATCTTATAACTAAGTTATGATTTTTTTTAAGTTAAATGTGTATGGTTTTAAATAAAGTACATTTGCAATAACTGAATATCATCATTATTGAATTTTTTTCAATACAAAATTAAATACATGAATAATTCCAAACTTACCGGTAAAAAGAAGCCATTGATTACGTTGCACGTAAACATCGCCGCGAATATGCATAGCAGCGCTCTCATGTTGAAAGTTTCAAACTTTTTTCACTTCACTTACTATATCAATTTCAAAGTTTCTGAAATAGCTTCTGAGTACTCCGATCGGTGGAGCCGACGAGAAACTTGTGGATAGGGCGGGTTGCTCGTCCTCCCTTTATAGCGTTACAAATTGTTACTGCGCACCCCGGAATGCGCCTAACAGTATCCCACACATTTTTGACTCGTGGAACCTTGCTAAATCTACATACTATAATGACATTGAATGGTACGGTGTACGAGTATTTACATTTTTTTACGCGAATATATTAAGTACCCCGAGTAATATAAATATTTCAAATAAAAGTAGAAAATAAAAATGCTTCATGCGAGTCGAGAATCAACTAATTCCGTACTATTTCAATTGTAAATTGTTATCACTTATTTGGACACGAGCGAAATTTTATCAACATCTAATGTTTGGAATGTAAATATTTCAACGTCACTAGCGATGGTTTGGAGATTAATGTCTTATTATTAATAGTATCAATACACATGTTTTGTTTGTAAGAACCATTTTGTTTAACACCCGGAAATATTGATATACTTCAGATTTTTACTTTGAAAATTAATTTCTAAGTATTGTCTTCCTCCAATTCATAAACTGCTTGATTAAAGTTTTATCATTCATTCATTTTGAAAAGACCCTTATGTACAAAATGGAAAAATACTGTAATTTGTCATTAAACTTAGTTAGTAATCCGTTTTTAATGTAGCGAGTTATGTATTGATGTATACTAATATTTTATCGTTAATTGTTTTTTTTTTAATTTGGACAAAGCTAAGTAATTTAACATTACTCGATCACAAATATAATTAGTTATGAAATATATAGGGAAGAATTAAGAAAAGTATAAAAACCCTATGTCATGAAAAATTCTACGCAATAGTAACAGTTGAGTTACTCAACTGAGTATAGTAACTAAACTGTTACTATTGCGTAGAATTTTTCATGACATAGGGTTTTTATACTTTTCTTAATTCTTCCCTATATATTTCATAACTATATAGGCTATTTCTCTAACCTATGCTTGTATACGACCTTTCAATATTTTCATAGTTTTAGGAACGGTAGAAAATCTTAATTAGGTAGTCTCCGTTGCCTATGAACTAACGCAACCCAGCAGAGTTGTAAATGTATCGTATCGAAACCCGCATCACAGTCCTAAGAGAAAGCCTCAACAAGAAGCTTGTCCACAATTGTCATGGACATGGCAGGAATTACGAGTATGAGGTATATATATATATGAGGTATGAAGAGGAGCGTCAGAGAAAGAGAGGAGCGAAGGATGTTGTGATAGTAGATCGAGATTAGCTTCGTTCTATAGTACACACGAAGATAGCGTATGTTCAGAGCCGGATTTTCCTATAGGCTACCCAGGCTTTATCCTAGGACCTCAAGATCAAGAAGGGTCTACCTAAAACAGTGAGGACTAAAACACTGAACCGAAAATAAGGGGAGATTCTACGCATATCAGTGACAACAAATATAAAAATATATTGGTTATGATAAACGTGTTCGGCTTATAGGGTCTGTTGGTTTGTCTATACTACATTGCACTAAATTATATAGTTCATACGTAACTAATTGCTATAGCAAATATTGACGTGCCAAATAAAAAAAAGGCACATCTTCAAACAATCTTGGGCCAGCCATGAAACAAGGTGAAAATAGTGTCTACTGATTATTACTATCTCATTAAACTTTCTCAGAAAATTCACGTATTTTGGTAATTTGTAAACTGAATTATTAGGTATTATAAGCTTTGCGTGAGGTTATGGCTATTTAAACATATTTAATCAATAATAATTAAATGATAATAAAGATTAGTAGCACTTAATATTAATAAACTTAATATTAATTTATTACAAGCTTATTATTAAATTAAGAATTATATGACCCAAAGAAAATGAAAATGGCATATTAAATAGTAGTAGTGTAGTAGGTAGGTACGAGTACCACTCGTAAGCTGTAATTGTATGTTGTATCTATACTGCACAATGTGTGAATACTGTGAATATCTTTATATTATTTTTAAATATAATTATGGATTCTTACTAAAATAAACAACCTAAAAGTACCTTTCTTTTAATATTATTATTGAGTTTTATAATATCCAGACAAAAGAATCGTATTTAAAAATGCAGAACTCGTAGTCGTGAGTCAAAACTATAAAACCAATGAGATGACGCATTTTAACTAGCATTGTTATTTATTATAACTTAAAGCTGACAATTTATTCACACAGGTTGTTAGGATAAGAGGGTCGAATATATAGATTTTTTTGTGAATCGATTCATTAAACATTTTTATGAAGATATTTGTAGTGGTTAAAATATTGATTGCAATAAAAAAAATGAATATTTCTGACATATCACCAAACATTTCGCACTTTGTGTAATAATTTATTTGACAAATTGTTTTAACTTATTAAAATATACAATTGATTTATCGATTAACGATTGATGCATGTTTTTCGATGTAGTGAATAATGTCAATATTTACAATTCACAAATTGCGTATCATTTTAATCTTTCGTATTTTCATATAAAATATTATGATCTATTTTTTAAAGATAACTTGTTGCGTTCAGGCCCAAATGTCCTAGTCTTCTTTAAGGACTATTCCTCCCGAAGTGAAACATGTGCGGTTACTAGCCCTAAATAACAATAAATACCTTGTCATATATACTCTGTACGTCTTTACTTCTAGATAAGTTTATCTGGATCGTTTCAATTCGCATGAGTAAACATGTTAACAAGTTATGTTAGGAAATTATATGGAACGCTGATTGAAAATCATATTGCTAACCCATTTGAATAGGGTAGAGTGAACACTAATGGTAAATGTGTATTTTATCAATTACACCTTTAATATTTGACTTTATTAGTGAATTGGTTTTTCTATGTCAGGTCAATAAATTTTAATGTAACAGTATAATATTATGCTATTTTAATACTCGCACATGGAAAAAGATTAGATAGAAATCTAAAAATTTACTTAATATATTATGATCTATCAAATAAAAAATATTTATGACATAGTTAAAATATTTTACTTGCGTCTACAGACATCCCTTACTTTGTTTACTGCTGAATAGCGTCTATAAAGAACTGCAAGTAAGTATGTAATGCAGATATAATTCCGTGGCAAGAGATTGTTTAGATTTTTTTTTGTCAATAATGTAGATATCGCGTTTAGTAACTAATTCTCCGATAGTGCAGCGGTTCAGTAGGTGATAGTTAACCAGACAGGTAAATAAACTGGCTGTTACAGAGCCTACCGGCCTGTTGCAGGCGGAAATTGGTGTACCAACCTCGAACTCCATGCCATGGAAAACTTGCTTAGCCTCAAGAATTGATTGCGCCTTTATATAAATATAATTTTTATAGCATATCCAAATTTCAGCCGTGCTCGCCACCTAAAATAAATCTGAATTTTATTGTACCAAAAAAAAAATCAGTTAACCCTGTATATTTAATCAACACCAAGGAGGTTGAACCCTCAACGCTGAAACGGAATTATGTAAAAATAATTCAAGGTTTATTCTTGAGTGCAGGTGACAACAAACCATTTTATTCTCACTCTCTAAAACTCTTTAAACCCTGTATCTATCTATATCGAACCTAGAAAAAAGATGAGCAGTTACCCAAACAATAAATATTAAAATTTATTTATATATTGAAAATTTTATTTCAATTGGTAGATTAACTTATTGATATTTCTTATGGTATGCAAAGTAGTTTTGAAATATATTAAAACCACTTTGCATACAACAAAAAATACTAAGAACTATAGAATAAGCATATCAATAGGTTTTTAAATCGATTTCATTCTCGAGGCTTAAATCCCACACGCACTCAAATTCCCAAGTTATTTGCGTATTTTACACCCCGTGCGCTAGATTAACAATGTTAAGTTACAGCTTAAATTGTGTAAAATATAACTTAATGTTATATTACCACTTTTAATCCTAACGACTACAATTTTTCTCGTATTTTTTTGTCATTTTTAGCTGACTTCAAAATATTATGAGGTTCTATGTGTATGTGTATGTATGTTGTTGCGTGTATGTCCCGCCATAATTCGACTCGATGGAAACCAATAATGGAGCCGTTCTTAAAGATATTAATTGTTATTAATACTCCAAAACAATTCTAGACATCCATTTCAAGACCGTCTCAAGGTTTTATAATGTGTTCTGGTCAGTAGAAATGCCTCTCCTCAACGGATTACAGAACTCCAAACGTGTTTTGAGATGATTGTTTTTTCTATCGGTTACATTGCAAAGCCATTATTACATTGTTTTATTGAGATCTATGCGTTTAGAATTCATAATTTCATTAAGCTGGACTGATGATTAACGATATGACTAAGACTTAAAAGACTTAATGACTAAGACTTAAAAGACTTAATGAATAAGACTTAAAAGATAATCAGGTGCGCAATGTATGCATCTCGTTTTATAATTACATTGATACCATCAAATTAATAAGTACAATATTATGCAACATAATGTAACCCGCCACATGGAACAGTTTTATTGGAATTATATTCCGTTATTGACTTAGGTATTTTAATCGTTCAGTATTAATGTGTTTCACGCTTTGTACTGACTTGAAACATAGCATGTAGCACATGATAATAACACGTTATTAAAATATATTTTTCTTATTTCCTACCATTTTGAAGTTGTCTATTTGAAGTCAGTTAAATTTATTTCTTAAAGATTTTAATAGTTGTAATTGGTACACAAAGCATATAAGATGAAAATTATTTTTCTAGTCTTACGGGTACTTCCTGTGATCAGTAGTATGTTGTTAAGCACAGTCTTCCGCATTTTGTAATAAAGACAGATAAAGTAATCGTAATATATGTATATATCAAAGACATAAATGTTTGTTTACTGGAAATTTCGTTCATCTTTCTTCCCATATTACCATTATCATTTTCTATTAAGTACAATGGTATTATGACCGTGTTATAAAAATGCACCGGTGTAAATTAACCTGTAATCAATTTCGTTGCTATAGACAGCTCGGTAATGTATTACAGTTTAATTACACTAAATAGGAATTGTTTGTACAAATTGAATAGCTCTGGATTTTGTCACTAAATAAATAATTGTGTATTTAATTCTGGGGGCCTAGTTAATATTCAGTACTATTAACTGCTAGCCCCCTTCGGCCTTCATAACCCGAAGACATGTGTCAGTAGTAAGTGAGCGATCTAATTAGACCACTTCGGACGCGGTTGCTAATTGAAAGGGGATCATTAGTGGCAAAAAATGTAGGGTGCTTCCATACTTCGGAGGGCCTGTAAAGCCGTCGTTTTCAGATTTTAGTATGTAACAGTCGCTAGGTCACGTCGGCTGACATTAAAACTTTTGATCTATTGTTGTTGGTTGCCTAACAAGTGTCCTCGATTCCTACAATTGCTTTTCAATAAGGATGATTTTCCGTCATAAATATAATTTTTATTGATGAATATTATTATAATACACAGCTTATTTACCTTTTTATTTTAATTAAAATGTAACGATTTTAATGTGAAACTCGGAACATATTAAATAAGTGTAAATTTGAATCGTTTAATATTACACGCAACCAAAGTAATCAGTGTCGTAGAAAGTGTAAGTAAAAAAAAGTGTAAGAGTTGCCAGTCTCTCGGTCTTCTATAGGGCACATTTTGGAGAGTGTGCGCAGGAATTGTTCGAATTAATTCCCCCATCACCGTTCCTGGATGGATCGAATAACTCGACGTACGGCAGGTATCCACCCTTTCGTAGTGAACCTGCCACCTGCACGGATGATGCGGTTTGCGTCCTCGTTTATTATGCACACTGCAAAGGATTGTAATAACCTGCTCCCGTCGGTGTTCCCCGTTACATACGATGTGGGAGTCTTCAAGAGGAGAGTGAATAGGCTATTATAAGTTAGTGCGTTCACCATCTTAGACTTCATCACCACCTACCATCAGGTGGGATTGTTGTCAAGCATTAACTTATTTTTTGTAAAATAAAAAATAAGTATAAGTAGTAAGAATAAATATTTTCCGCATGACTAACCGAAGTTTTATTGTTATTGACTACTCTTTTTTGTCTCTCTATCAGATCTTCGAGGTATTTTCAATAACTGAACTGATGATGTAGACAATTTATGTTTGCTTGCAGTTGAATCCTGTTTCATCTAGAAATGTAAGGCCTTTCACAAGGGTTCTGTAACTTACTTCTCCCAGTAGTAGATTTTGAGTAAATTGAGTAATACAGACTGTCTGAGCAAGATAGGATCCTACACAGACCAACAGAGAGATACGCGAGGGATACTCTGAGTATTCTGTTTTTTCATCGGATGTATCGAAACCTAACAAACAAGCAGAAGTTTATTTTATAGGTCTTGTAACCTGGTACGTTATTACACGCTTTATCGTGACAATAATTATGCCACGTTTGTTTGAACGCAACGTAAGCAAGCGCCTTGGTAATTCTTCCACTGGCCTACATTATTTGTAGGACATTTACTCTCGGTCGATTACCTTATTGTTAGCTCTATAATACTCGTATAGTATTATGTATTTTACAGTACTATATTGATGCTACATTAATCTGAAATAAGTGTTAAAAACTTCTTAACTTTTTCAAACTAGTTAGTTTAATACCCAGCTGTATTATTAACTTTAGTACCTACTTATATATAAAGTCTTCGGAGACGTTTTGTAGCGGACCAATGAATGAAATAGAGCGCTTAATAATGTAGGGAAACGAAATCGTTATGAAAGAATCCATTAAAGGTAGTTGGTTTTGAAATCAACTTAGTTAATTTAAAAATAATACATAATACGTCATCGCTTGTATGATTGCAACTTAATCGGATTATTAATTAACCTAAAAAGTATATAGCGAAATGAATTATAGGTAACATGTTCTGTTCATTTATCCCAAATCAATTACTGACTAACTTTCACCACAGCAGCGGTCTTTTGGCGCAGCTTATGTGTGAAAAATACTGAAAGAAGAAAGAGAAAGAGAACGGGTCTCTTAGAAAACATCGATTCCCGGGGCAGTTAATCAAATTGAAGACGTATTTTCCATCTAGTTTAGGACCCTGCTCGAAAATTTAACGGCTTGCCATATCAACATTTCCATATTAAAGGAACTGTATATATAAAAGAAATCGAAAGATCTTCGACAGTACAAAATTGTGATCGGTCAGATCCGCAATGACTACTCTTCAAACGGTAGCTAAGAAGATTGCTAACATGTTGGACATATTATATCAAGTCTGCCGCGATTTACTGTATACCATATACAAAATTAGAGAGACTCAAGACATATAGATAGAGGCTACAGTTCTTAGGTGTGCATTAATAAATTCTACTGAATACGACTATTAGATTAAGGTTAAGGAGAGCCGAAACATGTTGTGGGTACAAAAGGTTGGGCCAGCGCTCGTGTTCACTTTTGTAATTAATAAATTTTATATAAACGTGGCAGCAACAATACAAAATTATTGGATTGTCCAATGTTTTTTGAAAATATGTTAAAAATCTAAAATATATATTTTTGTGTTCTGCATGTTTAATATACAAAGCCGACTAACGTAAATTTATTTAAATATGTTATTATTGATTTTTTTTATGTTAATAGCAAAAAAAGAACGAGCGGCGGGACCATTATAAGTGGTCAACGTCGTCCATTTCGCTGTGAGTCTATTAAAACCAAGGAACAAAGAGACATTTCCTTTGCTCTCCTGCCGATAGTCGGCAGGGCAGGTTGACTTTAACTCACTGACGGATGAAGCTCCTTATACAATCAAATTGAAATAATATTTTGTCGTAGTTGATTTTTACAAACACTTTTCGATCGTCAAACTACGCCATCACTTCAACAAATCCCTACCATGAGTGGTCCCGGAAGAAGAAGCGACAAGAAACTCCTAAGGAGTATATTTTTCCTATTCACAGTTAAAGAACGTACTTATGGCTATATGTTAAACTCATGTCCAAGTAATCTTATCGTTAAAGTAGTCATCTAGTTTGTAGTAAACATCTACCTTTCTGCAAAGAATGCTTTTGACATGAGTTTTTAATTTACTATCCATTTTCATTTCCATCAATTGTAACGGAATTTTATTATAAATATTTACACATCTGCTCATGAAAGAGCCATCAGTTTTGGTAAGTCTGAAATTGGGTACAATGAGTTTATCCTTATTCTTTAGTATTAACATTGTGAACATTACTCTTCTTAAGGAAACTATCACACAATTTTTTAACGTAGGTACATTATATTATGTAAGGTGTATTGTATTGCTTTCTTGCGCGACCCAAGAGCTGGAAGCTTTCTCGCTCAGAGTATAAGCAATGCATATACAACGAGAGAATGCTGCCAGCATTTATTTACATTTACATTGCACCACAAGGACCTAGTTATATACACTTATTTTAATTATTTTATTTTAATTTAACTTTGTTTTCATAAAGTTGTATTGTGATACTACAGTTACATATATATATATATATATATTTAAAGAGATCTCTAAGCGAGTCCCTTGTTCTGAGGTTGTAAATGGTGCCGTACTAAGAGTACTACTACTAAGATCTGCTGCTCGTACTAAGATTTTGTATAACTAAACATTTTTTGTATTATAATATCTAATCACATTCATAAAAGCTAGCAACGATTATATAATGGTCCATCGTTCATATGATTTGACTAGAGCGCGTTCACCACGAGTTTTGAATGTGAAATAGGTTGCTTCAAGTTAATTTATTTTTAAGAGTAGGGATGTCCTATTTGTAAATTATGTCTTTGAACTATACTAAATAATTAGGTACTATACCGTTAATAATAAAAATTCTGTAATAATCATTAATCCTGTTTAGTTTCGCTAATACAAAGTCATAAAACGACTATAATATAAACTGATGTATGTTAAAGAAAATAAGTATTCCATTAGCAAATAATGTATAACGATTAAAGGTGAAACACTTTATTTCAAGAGCCATAAAAACTACATTAAACGTTACCATAAAGATATTTTAACAAGATTTTTGTATTGCCTGAAAAAATAACACTACCATGCAACCTTTCACAAACTCTTTTGGGGTGTATGTGTTAGGGATGTTTATGGTGCACCCTGGTAAACAATGGACGATGCAAACCCCCTCGGTTAGAAGCCGTTGGCCTCTGTGTCAATATTTAATTACTATCGAAAAATAATAATTCATGCAGTAGGGTTCTGCTGCCTGATTAACTATCAAAGTTCTTCTTGAAACAACTGAAAAATGTTTTAGCATATTTCAGTTGCAGGATGAAAAAGCCAGTATTTAATATGTTCCCCGCTTTCTCCTTGCTCGTCAACGAGCAGAATATACCTTCCATGTTATAGATATTGAAGGGTTAATGGAGACCACGTAGATGATGTACCTAAAAATCAATAAAAAAATCAGCCATACACGAGTTTATCTGACCAGAAAACCACGCTCATTTCACCTCGAAAAATATAATCTATACGTTGATAAATACTAGTAGTACCCACACAAAAAAAATTCCACATTTATTTAGCATATTACAAATTTTACTTTTACTATCTTTTACCCTTTTTGGGATAGGTTCTAGAAACATTAATTTTATTCCTTGTTCCAACTTATTATTATCCCGTGAGAACAAACCTATTTCCTGGAATTAAAAATATTCTAGACTAGTACCTCGCCCTCGGTTTGCTTCGGGGAAAATAATCCTAACTTTAATTTAATAATCCAGTCAAGGACCAATCAATGTTTGACATCCACAATAGTGATTCAAAATCAACAACTAATTCATAAATGACATTGGAATAGCTTCTTACTATAATCATTTGGTCAGAACAGTTGTGGTCGAAACAATTATAATGTGGCCCCAATTACGTGCTCCGGCCCTTCAACGTCTAAATTCCTGCAGAAAATACTCATCAAACCGAACAAGTTTAGCTATGACGGCTTTTTAATATTTCTAATAGTTTTACTAATCCCTAAGTTATATTAATCAGGTACTCCAAACCTTCACTATTTATATACCCGTAGAATATGGTCTTTACATTAAATAAGTTCATTATTATTTCAGAATTTCTATATCTCTAATGTTTCACTGATCCTTGGGCTTCTACATCCACATCTCCAGACCTTCATTTTTATTATAGGTATTCAGAAAATACTGAATAATGAATATACTCACTATAATTGGTTGATTGGAGATTAGGGTTTCAAGGTTTTTCATTGTATGGGGACGAACGTGTACTTAACGAATGAATATAAGGGGAAAGGTTGTTATGATTCAACTACTTAAATTAGCATTTTATATCTCTATTGTTATAGGTATTCGTTTTTATACATATATTATGAAACATCTCATATATGAGTGATACAATGATATCAGTTAATAATATTAATTACTTACGTGCTTTATTTTTAATAATAGTTTCGATTCGACCATAAACAGTTATACAGTTATACTGTAATAAAGAAATTTTAATTTAAATAAATATTATATAAAATACATTAACTAAAACTAATGAAATAATCGTTCAGTCCTTGTTTTAGTGTTTTCTTCGGGACTCTATATATTCTCCTTGCTTCATTTACGATAGACCGACATGATTCTTCCTTACCGTTTCAATAACAAGGTTCATATTTGTTCCTTTCATCTTATTCTCACATGTTCCATATATCTATCTCGTTGACCACCCGGTACTTCAGTTGATAGTGACCCTGCCTGTCGGGCGAGGGCTTGCGTGTGCGATACATACTAATCTGATCATTGATTCCCTCATGCTCATTTAAGACTCAGCCAGCAAGAAAGACGTATTTTTGTCATAATTGGAGATTTAAAAAAAATATTTGTTGCACAAATTCAGTTCTGCTACTATTTTATTACTAGTAAATATGTAACAGTAAATTTGTCAGAATTATGTTTTACAATAATATAAAACAGTAAATGAATGATAATGATTAGGTCATTCCAATCTTAGCATCCCAAAGGTCAGCCAACATAAATATTTTGTAAATTTGTTTTTCAAAGTATAACAACCGACCGGTACATTATACATAATTCCAGTAAAGCTTTGAAAATAACATAAAAAACAAATACCTACGTCGGTAAATTTGAAGGAATCATATTATAAAACTGAGTATTGGATAATATAAGTTAATTTTCTTAATGGCCTAGAAGAACCACTCGTTTCGAGTCGACTGATTGATAGAATTGATGTTATTGTTTACATTGTATCGATTTGTTGAAATATATTTTTCACTGATAACGAAACACCCGGAGGGTCTCTCTCACATTTTTATAATGAGATCCAATATCATTCTAAGATCACGCGAACAAATTGAAAAATGCCTCATGCTTTTTGTTCCACATTTACAAGGGCTTATAACAACAATTAATATAAACACTGAAGTCACTTTAACAACATTTCTTCCTCATATCGATCGCCTACAATGCCTATGATACACATCATTAATCTTAATCCTACGCAAACGTAGCGTAATAGAATAGAAGTTCACAAAGATAAATGTTATGTGTAAATATATTGGACACATACATTACTCAAATGATGTGAAATAACACATTTTAATGTTAGGTACTTTTATTTCCAGGAAATAAAGTTACTATGTCAATATTTAAGATTAAATAAAGAATGATAGCGTAATTATTTTATTTTAAGTAAACACATAATATACTTCCGCAGCTTCATACACTTGATATAATTATTTTAATAATTATCATATAACACGTGTCTTTCTGGATATAAAACTTGTGCTAGGTACGAGAATATTCCTGTGATAACATTATACAATGCTTGAAAGAGTCTTATGAATATATCAAGTTGAAACGACAGTAGAGGGACTTTGAAAGTGAATTCCATTGTATGGTAAATCCAATGCAAAATCTGCTTGCACTTCGCCAGGGTTTGTTGTTGAGTCTAATAATGGAGAAGGAACCTCAATAGATCCAGAAGTTTCTGGAATTCCTTCGTAAAGAGGAAAATGGCGCTGCTCAAATTCTTCTTTAACCGCGGTAATTTCAGAAGTTTTGGGTTCTGTATTTCTATATTCCTCTTTATTTATATTTTTAGTATCATATACATGAATTCTATCAATTTTCTCTCCTCCTGTATCAATTGCCACCGGACTTTGTGTAACAAACGTGATGTAAGACTTTGATGGTATAAGCGCTGGTGACGACCAATTGTCTTGGCTCCGTTTCTGGTAGTGCTCGTATGGTGGCGGATAAGATTGGTAGAACCCATAGCTCAACGGACTTGTAGCAATCTGGAATAGAATCTCTGTTAACTGGTTACATTATTTCAGTTTTATTAACGTGCTTTACAACTTGAGGTGATTTGAGTAATTTATCAATATTAGAATACAAATGCCGCAAATTAAATCTTGTTTTTCTACGAACTGTGTTAAAGTAGAATATAAATAATTGCTTTTGTAACATTATTCATAACAGGTTATTTATTATTATTTATAATTAAACATATTATTTATAAAAGAAGCTTTATTGATAATTAGTTAAGACTGTCACACCTTTCCATTTTCATGATACGATTCATAATTAGTATTTCATAATTAGTAGTTCATAATTAACTACCTACAAGAAGATGTTATTATTACATTTGTTCATATAAGGGATAGTTCTGTTATAATCTAATCAGAAATGTTAATAGGGCCGTGACAATTTAATTATCACAGAACTAATTAATGTGATATAATGCGAAAGTTATTTTAGATACAAAAGGTCATATTTAATAGGACATCAATAAACGTGTTAGCTAGATACATTTTTGATTTTGTTCTTAAATACATATATAAAAGAATTATACTTTTTCCATAGGCTAATAACATTATGGTACGTTTTATTGTGAACGTGCGCTGATACATTGATCTTGTAACAAACAGCTGATTGAAGTTCTACTAGCTTAATAAAATAGTATTAAAAATAATTTTCTATGAGGTCGATAAGTTAATTCATTCTATTGTTTGAATTGAAAAATTAATGGCTCTCATCTATTATCATTACTGACTTACTTTTTTGAGTCCTTGAATAGAGGCAAGCATGAGAGCCATTTTAGCTAAAAGCAAAGCTTTGCCACCTAACACTGCCAGGAATTGAAACCCCATGGGTACAAGAACCATGCCAATAGACACGATTCCAAACATCATCATCGTCAGCATGTGTTGACGACGACGCCCACGAAATTCCGCTGCAAAAATTAGAACTAAATTTAGCGTATGTTTGGATTATAAAATTAGAAAGCCAAGGAGTTACAGCTTCTATCCTGGTCCACATCGATTAGGTGCCTATGCCTATGCACGACGGTAACAGCTTAATATTAAGCAAGCAGTGATAGCCTAATGCTTTGCACGTCGGTTTCCCGCACGGAAGACTGGATATCGAAACTGGCACGCTTCTCTAATTTTTAAAATAATGTGCGTATTGCAATTTAATGAACACTTGATTCGGTGAAGGAAAACGTCATGAAGAAACCTGCAAACCTCAGAGTTCTCTGTAATATTCACAAAGGTCTATAAAGTCTGCTAACTCGCGTATAGCAGCGTAGCGGCCTTATACCGCCTCAGTGTGAGAGGAACCCGAGCTCAACATTGACCCGACTATTCGGTGACCGGGAACAAAACGTGAAAGTTTTAGTTTAAAAAATATTAATATTATTAATGAGAATTACAAATTACAATTTCACAAATTGAACATAATTTTTACTTAAAAATTATCCCGGCGACATTTTCTATCAGATTAATTTATCGGAGTTTTTGTTGAGGCAAGAAATTTTATAACAGTATAAATGTTTCTTGTTCTTATTTATCTACGATGTGATGGTTAAGTCTCTCGTTTGTTGTGCTATTTATTACAATTTGATTACTTTAGTGAGAATATTTCTATCTATAAAATTGTTATATATTCATTGGTTCCTAATGCAAAAATTAAAATGGTAGTCACGAAGAGCATGAATATTAAACTAATAAGTTCTGTTACATAATATCATACATACTTACAATTCAACAATATGAAAAGTTTTTAAATTTTAATGAATATTAAAATAAAATTATTGCTGTATTTTTTTATTTCTTACCTTTGTCCAAAATAGTTTTAGTGTCTTGTAAGTCAAATTTGATAACATGCGTTCGTAATACTTTTGCCATTCGCTGGAGAGCGAGTGTTCGCCAATCACTTTCATCTAATTGCTTGTCTGACCACGTGCTGGAAATAAAAATTTAATAACACATTCTTGTTCATTCACACAGTCATTTAGTAAGTAAAATGAATGTGGTGTTAACACTCCTCCATAATATCGTATTTAAATTAGTATTTGATCGACCTTCACTGATGATTATAGTGGATTTTTTATAAGCAGCAAAGTATTAAGTATCTATGCCAGGAAGTGAATATGGGTATTTAAAGGATATACCGTTGAAAGTTTAGAAATTTCTATACACTATTTATATATAATTATATACTTATGTTTATACTAATAATATAGACTACTTAGGATGTAAGAGCCTTCAAGCGGAGAATGAACAGGCTTTTCTTAGATAATGCGTTCAACATTTTACACTAAATCACTTACCTTCAGATGTGATTGATGTCAAGCATTAACGAAATTTATGAAAAAAATATGTATGATTGGTAGGGTTATTGGAAGTAATATCCAATATCGTTTCAACTTTAGAATGATGTACAATGATTTATACGTAGTGATTTACCACTTGTATGACGATATCGAATAAACATCAATATCATCAACGATATCCAATTTTATATGAATTTCATTTTACGGGCGAGCGTGTCAATGACCGCGAAACTCATTGTCGACATCACTTCGTACTGAATTCCATATATCATTGCGTAAACGCTCCAGTTTCAAACGTGTGGCGAAATTATAATAAACATTGTATGTAATAATAAGATTTCAATGGAATTCATTCTGAAGTTTTAAACAGTAAGCATTTAGGGGTATATCGGTAAATAAAAGCGTTGTTATAAAAACTGTATCGGAGGTCTGTGAGTATAACGAGTTAATCTCTCTCTTCCTTCAGATGAGCAACGCGACGGTAACACTTATGATTTGATACCTAATTTGTGTAAAATAGACATTATGCAGATATTAATATTTGTGAATAGGAAATAAATAAATACCAATTAAAAACTTATTCTTCTAATGCTCACCGCCCTCAATTCGTTTCAGAAAAAAAATAATTTTAAAAGAACAACTTCTATAAAATGATGTTATAAAATGCTAATATGTGTGTATGTCAACTTCAAATACAGCATATCCTATTCGGGGGTGTGAGTGTGTGCCATGTTTATTAATTTATTTGGCAGCGTTTGACATAAATAAATAAATTTTATATATTATGGTAGGTAGGTTTTGATTGATTTGATTTCATAGCGTTACCTAGTATCGTTTTCCTGCATAACGCTACCGGAGGGATCGATGAGCTGAAATCTCACCAGGCTCACCCCATCCGAAATCGGCACGACGTCAGGCGTGAGTGAGCGATCTAATGCCCGCAACGTCTTGCGCTTCATGCACCGAACAAACTTCGGAAAGTATTCCGTGTGATCGATCACATTTTTGACGTCGGCTAACTGAAACATTAGAGAAATGTTGTAGAGTTTCTGTTACATTTTATTTTTAATTTGAGATAATCTAGGCTCTTCATAATGAGGATCTACTATTCATACAATCCCGCTGTACATTGATAGTAATCTCAGTAATATGCTTAACTTATATTTCCAATATATATATTAAATTATGAGAAAGGAAAGGAACTTAAAACTTAAAACACACTTAAAACTTTTGTATTGTTATAGTTATGTATACTGAAGACAAAATTGTTTTTTAAAATAGTTTCATAGCAAAAGGGCCTGACAGCCCCGACAGCTGATATTTCGACAATTCCAATATGTAACATTCGCCATCTACCCGTAAGAAAGGTTTTCCCTACATTACCATATTTTATTCATGTTAAAACTTTTTAAAAGCCGAAAAACATAGCAACTCTTAAAGAATATAATCTTTATGTTAGTGATAGATTATAATGTATCCTAAGTTTAATTGTTTTCAGGGCATACAGACAGAATTTTTTTTATTGTATATTGCAAACACAAATTTTTAGCGTATAGTTTTTTTTTTATAAAAAAAATATGTTCTGTATATTATGATTTATTTTATAATTAATTATTGTTTGTAATGTAAACTGTAATTTATTTTCAAGCTATTTCGTTTCTAGACCTACTCACCAATGAAACTTAATCACTTTTTTGATGTCTATAAATTTCATGTAATATCTACTTATACTTTTAATCATTTAATTGTATCCCTGTACAATAAGCTGGATAGTGACTAAGCGGTTACTGAGATAAAATGGCAGCTTAATTTCCTTTTGCATTAGTGGAAGCTCTCAATGTTGGGGAGGCAGATTATTGAGATACTAAGCGGGGATTAAGTGGCTTATACAAGATATCAGTGTCCGCCGACGCAGTAGATCCTATGAGTGTTCAAGGTACTTTGGATTTAATGACTTTTACTAGATATACTACCGATCTTATAGCAATAATATGAATAATTTTATATATGCTAACCACTAAAGTATAGATGGGACTGAATGATTTGTTATTGATCAAGATTAAAGGATACGGTAAACAAATACAAAGCATTCGCCCAAATGGTTCCACTGCTATACTCACGTTTCCTGTCACATTGAGAGGGGTTGAGACTACAGTCTGCCACGCCAGCCAAATGTGGATTGGCAGACTTCATGAAACTTCCAGAACATTACAAGAAACACTCACGTATGAAGGTTTCCTCACGATGTTTTCCTATTTTGTATATGATGAGACAAGCGAGCAGACAGGCCATCTAATAGTAAGTGGTCACCGTCGCCCATGGACAATAACAGTACCAGGAGCGTCTCCAATGCGTTGCCGACAGAGAAGTAAGTGATAAATCGGCTTCTTGAAGGTACCTACATCGTAACAAATACATTCACCGAAGTAAATAATAATTAATTGGTGGAGGTACACGCTGGATTAGAACTCAAGTCGCCCGTGCGAGAGACCGTTATTAAAACCATGAGGCTACCGTTGCTTGTAATCTATACTACTATATAAATCTGTAGTGTCTGTCCGTACATTCTTTTTGCTGCCAAATTTCATAATAAATATTCGATTTATGACTCACTCACATCAATTTCACCATTTTGAAAATTTTTGTCTGCCTGTTTGTCTGTATGTCCCGTTATAACTCAAGAACGGCTTGCCACAAGTACGAGCAATGCTATGTCGTGAGAACACGTAATTTCATAGTAGATAGGCTATATAAAATATCAGTGAAACTATTGACGTCCGATCAAGGCAAAAAACATAAAATGTTGAATAATTATACACATATAATAAATTTTTCCTCCCGAACGAAGTCGGAGGGGGTCGCTAGTCGTAAATTAAGAAATAAATATATATATATATATAGTACAAAGTATGTTCACAACAAAGAATACATACTTTCTTAGAACAATCACGCCATACGATTCTAATCACGTCTGCTCCTTCCAGCCACAGATCGGCGATAAATTTACTAAAATATGCTTCCAAGCTCTCTTGGTGCTCTCCATAAGAACTTGGCAACAATAATATAGCAAAAATGCACGTAAACGGAACATTCATATTGGTCCAAAATCGTTTGGTCACGAAATTAATTTCAACAATACCTGTGCCATTGCATGCATAAACCCTGAAAGAATTGTAAATAAGAATAAAATTAATTCTAACATTGTATTAATTTAACCGTTTTATATTACTATTAAACAAATAGTGAATTCCATTATTTATACTGATGAACAATTCAATATACCTAAAAATTAAGAAAATATACCAAAATGTCATGCCCCGTTTTGAACAGACTTCACGAATAGGAAAAATGGGATAAAACTGAGATTAGGTATCAGAAAACACTAAGTGTGCGCTAAAATCCGGAGCGCGATCTGTTAATCTCATTATATAATAACATTTTGTAATATCGAATTCGAAAATTCAAAATTACATAGAGTGATTAATTTACATATATAATTCCAATGTGATAACTCTTTCCAAAACCTGTTCTTTATATTTACGTAAAATTATTATTGGACCTCCCACTACAATGTTTTTTTACATAAAATTAATTAATATTTAACAACAATCCTACCTGACAAACGCTCAATTTTAAAGACTCCCACACCATACGTGGGCGGGAACACTGAACCGGGGGACCCTTTCAAGTTCAATGACCATTACGATGTAGTATTTTAGTAATTATTTAAAAAATGATATGGTTTTTTATCATATTAAATAATTCATTCACTTCTATTGGAATTTCATTTTCATCATTTACTTTCGACACTGATTATATTTTTAACTAATATACATATCTTTACCAATTCACAATGAAGCTACAACGTGGACGAAGTGCCGAGCTTCCATAGTTAGGAAGACAAAGTAGCGCGCTTCAGAACATTACTACTACATTGAAATATTACTTTTTAATTGGTTTATACTGTAGTACTTACCCATTAGTAAATACTAAACTAGTAGTACTAAATGTTCTCAATGTCACAAAATGGTAAACACGAGTGTAGCAATTATAAACGCGCGAAAGCGTAGACTTTTTACTGCAAGCAGGTACAGTAGTGAACTAAGAAGTCCTACTAATTAGTGATGGAAAATAATGAAATGAAACGAAATAAATTAAGACTACGTACCAATAACAATACCGTGGCCAGACGTTTATTAAACAAAAGCCACAGTAATATAAGTTCGGAGGTTCGAACTTCAGCCAAGGTTTAAACACAAATGAATGAACTCCGTAGAACTATTTCAAATTTATATGCAGTAAACCATAGAAACCGTTCCAATGTAATAACACAACAAAACAATAATAGATGGGTATTGGAAGACCACATGTGCATGCCCATGACAATGCGATGATCCAATTATACCTATATAGTATATAGCTGATAGACTTATATAGCTGATAGACATTTATCAAAGTTGCAGTATTTATTAATTAATGGGAATATATAAAACAATCTTCAGCTCTGTATTGGAATCACTTAAAATACTCATATTATATTAAATCATACGATTAGCGTTTGAAGTTAAGGCAATATATATGTATTTAATTGTAGTATACATTTGTGTTAAATTGTAATGAGAATTTTAAAACTACGAACAACTTGTACATATGTCGTATTCTATTTTTTAACATGTAGCGTACAATAGCACCTTCAGTAGTTATGTCATATCGTTTATAACTATTACGGAGGGTGATATGAATGGATTCCTGAACGGTTATAATCTCTGATTGAATAAATACCCTTAACAAAGGTAATTAAGAATTAAGTATAATAATATACAATTGTTTTACGCGTGTAAGCCTTCGCGAAGTGATTTGTGATACGTAATCGTAACATTTGCATCATTGTAAATGTAAATAAGATGTTTGTAATTTTGGTAACTTTTTGATACAATAAATAAATAGTTACATGTAAAATAAACGGTTAAAAGGATAAGTCTAAGCCAATCTCCAATGCTTCTCGCGCATACTGTTAAGCAACGGACGATCCAATATAACCAAATTCTTTCTTTTGAAGATTGCCCGGCCCTGTTCTAGCTAGTTTTAAGTACTCGTGTGTCATTGTAAAGTTCTTTAACATCCTGACTGACTTCTAACCACTTACTAAAGTCAACTATAAAATGTTTTAAATGTATTACAGTTGTACCATTAGACATACAGTTAACCGATAGTTTCACTGCTTCTTTCTTGGCCAGCTACGCCTCAGTGAAGCCCCGGTATTAGGGATGTGCTCTAATGGACGGTGATGCCACTTAACATTATGTGGTCTAATAATTAGCTAAATTTTACCATTAAAAAAATACGCGGGTAGGCAAAAGGTAAACACGCAAACTTAGTGTGCCTAATTTTTTTTATGATGGTTTAAAAGTTTTCTAAAATCTACCTCATTCGCAATACGTAATAATTTTTATATTTCAATCACTGCAGATGCGTGTTAAACTTCTTTCAAACATGGACCAGTAACTTGCCAGCAATCTTGGAAAATTATTTAACACTCGCATGCACGAAATTGCAGAAAGGCTTGAGAAGGCCACTGGATCCACGTCATGTCTACCAACGCCAGATTTTGGCATTTTTGCCAAGAAACTTTCTGGTTCCAAATATTTTTGCGACAATCCCAGATAAATGCAATGTTAGAGGTCATGAAACCTCTACAAGACGAAAACTCCTCTTAATCCACGATTTTCATCAAAAACAGAACGGGAAGCCGCACGTTACAATCCTCAAATTAATTTATTTTCTTTAATGCCATCTTCTTGGTTCCTCGCAGACTTCAATGCGAACAGAGCTCGTCAGGTTTAGTTATATGGTTAGCCACTAGCTATTTAGAAAGTTTTTTTTAAATTACTCAGGTGTTACTAATTCAAAGTTTCCCACTAAAATTATGAACAAGGTCTTTATTGAAGTCCGTGAATATCTTGGGATCAAGAATTGTTGTTGGTCGAGAGAGGCAAAAATTTCGTCTTGCTGTTATACAAAACAAAAGAAAAGATCGAGCATATGTCTGATTCCGAAGTTCCCCGCTCACTCTAATACTCTCCATCAATTAGCAGCGCACGCAGTTCCAAAGGAAAAAAACACTACACATGGCAAAAACTAAAATTTGAATAGCTTTTTACTGATTATATTTTTATTTCATTACATTTACCTCCACTTTTAATAACCTTTCCATTTAGTTTTATTGCTGTCTTTTTTCAATTTTACATACAATTTCCCCAACTGCAAAAATTATTTTCTATACATGCCACGTACAATTTCCCAACTGCAAAAATTATTTTCTCTATCTCATGATTTTTTTTTTCAATACTTAATAACAATCCCACCTGATGGCAAGTGTTTCTTATCCATATAGAGTTGGCACAGGTGCGCAATTACCAGCGTCTTTTCAATACCACGATTTTATGTGCGAGGTATATATAAAGTTTTAGAGGCTTTGAAGCACGATGTTGGTGGGGTTGACTGGTTTCTCGTTCTTGGCGGTATCACTATCGATGATATGGTCAGGACATTAAATACAATTGTTTGGTATGTATATAACAAACATGCCCCAATCAAACGGGTTGGAATAAAACGAAAAAAGTACGATATTAGAGAACTTATGACTAAGAGACAAAGCAAAAGATAAAATAAAGGTGTGTGGTTTTGAAACAAATCCCACTCGTTTAAAAATTTTAAGAAATAGTTGCAGTCGCCTGTGTCGAGATGCTAAAAGGAACTATTTCTATAATACGCTAATAGATCTAAATTCTTAAGGTCTGTGAGAAGTAGCAGATCTCCAATAATATCAGGTTAATGAGCTTAATAACTATTTTACATTTTCTCAAGCGCTTAACCCTGATGTCAAATCACATCAAATACACAAGCAAAATCATCAATTTCATCAGTTGAACATGTAGTCTTCTTTTTAATTTTCCATGATAACCGAGTAAGGTGTTAAAAAATCCATGGTACTTATCTCTTCAACAGCCATTGGTAAATAATGGCCTATATTTAAAAATAATTACTCTAGTCCTTTTTTTTATTTATAACCTAGTCATATTTTCAGTACTTTCTTATCTTCCTCTTTTTTTCCGTCAGCTTGGAAACAGGAGCCTTTCCTCTGTAAAGTTCTAGAACATATCATCCATCAACTATCCAGTTTTTTATCTTCCTTCTTTTTACTTTCTCTTCATCAGTCAGGGTTTCATCCAGGCCACCGTACAATCACTGTACTACTTAAGTAAACGAAGATATCCGTGTGGCCATGGATAATAAACCCCAATCCATACATCCAAATCTATAAATTGTTTCGCTTACAATAATAATTCCATGCTAAACTACCTACTAAAAGAGTAGCTAATTTTCAAAATTAACTTTCTAAAATAGGTTAAACAATTTACAAAGTTGATGCAAATACACGCAAGCATTAGGAGAAAAGTCCATTGTTTCTAAACTATACTATACTGAAAGCACTGTTGAGTGAATTGTGTATTCTAGTTGTAGAAAGTATAAGTACGTCGTTATATGCTTAGGTCTAGCGCTTCATTACAATTTAATTAAAGTATATTCGGACCATTAAAATGTTAAGAAAAATTAGTGGTAAATATTGTTAGTTATGAATATATTTTGTTTAAGCTCTCAGTAAAATCTTTGTGAATTTTTTAACATCTATTCTACCCATCATATTTGTTCCACCTCAGTAATCTCGAATGTTTTATTCTGCAATTTCGTTTCATTACAGTAGGTAAAGTTTCAATAAAGTAGCAAGAACCTACAATAACTTGCGTAATTGAATTACCTTTACCATGTACAAGTAAACACAAAGTTTAATAGGTACCTAAGTTAGTTTCAAATTAAAATTAAGAACACTCTCAGAACCGATCCAAATATAATTGTTTGCTTAAAAACATTATTAATTAAGGCCATGGATTAATGTAAAATGTAGCTTAAATATTCAAGTCCATAAGATGTTTATTAGCTTTCCGTCAGCTTTACCATAACATTACCGTTATCAGTGAGCTCAATATATGTATGTATATGGGTTTAACCTCACTAGTAGAGTTTGACTTCTTGGAGACTTTCAAAATGTAAACTCTTCATGTAAAAAATAAATGAACTATAAGGGACTTGATTTTTAATCTGTTCACTATTAACTTGGTTCAGCCGTTTTTGTTATAAATACAGACACTTTCTGTTTACAGATATACATTATTACTCCTGTGACTTGGTTTTAAGTTTTAAAGTCATCAGTTAATTATTTTTAACATTTTGAATTAACTGTCACTGTAGTATTTATAAGTCAACAGACTTATTTTGGTGTATTCAGCTCGCTTATAAATTATCTTTATTTCTGGCATGTGTCTTCAATTATTTTTATTCACTTACTTTGAACCTTCAACATTTGAACCAGAGAGCTCATTGAAAATCGTCGTTGAACTATTTGTAGCATTCCAAAGCAAATAATAATTTAAAGTAGGTGAAGGGTATAATATATTACCATGCAAATCGAGTGTCTGTGATAATTCTGAACGCCTTTCAATAGTCTAAGGTAAAACCTTTGCTCTTTTCATCAATATTGCCATTGTAGATATAATGAAGTAAATGTTTTTTGAAAGAGATAAATATATTTGCCTATTCTTATTAAATTTTAAGTGGTAAATCTCCAGCCATTATGTAATGAAAATAAAAATGTGCAAGTGCAAGAGTTACGAGAGTTCCGATAACTAAAAGTAAGTGTCAAAAATGAAGTTAGAATTAGGTCCTCATAATGTATTAAAACTTAAATTTCACATCTCTATATATATATTTTATGTTGTGAAAATACCATTGCAGCAATTTTATAATCTGTAAGCTTCTAACTGCATCTTAACGTGCGTCAGCAAAACAGTCATTAGTAAGATTCTTCAATGGATAGAAACAGTGTAAATGTGTAATCTTATACACAGCGTTCACCTAATCGTTATTTCTCTCTGTTTTACACCAAGGCTCGATTTTAAAGTTAACTTTAAACAAGATAATTAAACAGGCAATTCATCGAAACTCATGTTAATAATATAGTAATAATTGTTTATAGCAAATGTTACTGTACGTAGCAGTAAAATTTACTAAAATAAGTACTATAAAATAATATAATAGATATGTAATAATATAAAAAAATGAAATTATACAATTCTTGATGGTTTATCAGTCAATAATAAACTTTTAACTTTATGTTGTGCACAATATATTTGTTTATTACCCATATATGTATGCATATCGGATGAATAACTTTAAATAAGCGCGATGTCATAAAACCATATTAAGCAACTCCACTAAGTAATGATTTAACAATACGAACGATATGCAATTTTGCACTTAGTAAACAAAAATTATGAAGACTGTTTGCCATCAGCAAAATTAACAGTAACCTCATTGTCATGTGTGGTGGAAACACTCTTTTAGCTAAACAATTTTATTAACTGAAATTGGTATAATGTTGATTTTATTGTGTGGTTTGTAATTGTATAGGTTTTGTTCCTGTATATTAAGTATCGTAAGTAATTGTTTATTATTTGAAGAGATATTTTTGAGTTGAAAAGATTTGGAATGTAAATTTATACGATCGATCTTATCTATGTGTCGACTGCTAACAGAGTGAAATACGAGAATCTCATATGATTATAATTAACCTAAGCTTTTATTGCATACAGTCTATGTCGTAATTGATTATAGTATATAATATGTCAAATCTGTGGTTCAAATTAACGATAACCTGATTTAAACATATTTTTTTGTCTGTTAAATAATGGTTTAGTTTTCATTCAACAATGTAATGTCAAATTTCACGCCCTTGAGAAAAAATGCTATTTTGTCATTTTAGAGGCCGATTTTCTATATCAAAACATTTTTATGAATACTACTTTATTTGAGAAATTTCTGCTTTTTATACTTATAAACTCACCTATGTAGATTGTGGGTTGTCTGTGAGATAGTTTTAGATTTTTATTATATAGGTGATCTGAATGTTACTCCTTCTAAACCTAATCTTCTTTTAAATCGTTTTAGCTACCTATCACTTGAAAAATCTTTATTATTATTTTATTATTAAAATAAATGTAGTAATATGTAGACAGTGCTGCCCAAAGACGTAAATGTTGTATACACCCAAAAGCTATTGGACATGAATTACAGAGATAATGGGATAGTAAACTCTGAAACAAGAATACGATTTAGGGTTGCCCACTAGGTATCCGAATTTTCTATTGGGCGCAGGCTATGAAACGTTTACTATTAATGTCAAAATAATGGTGTATTTTCGTTAGCTTTTAACTATATACAGTTAATTGGAATAATTATGAATTCCAAATGGGACTTTCGTGAATAAGGTTCTATATTATACGCTACATTAACATCTATGCCCAACAGATTCATAAATAATATTCTGCTCCTATTTAAATTCCTTTTTCTAAAAGTACCTTAATTGTTAATACGTTATTAATTACAATATATATTCTCTATTTTTTAAAATTCATGCTCATTTCAGTTTTGAAATTATTTTGTGGATATATATTACAGCTGAAAAAAAAACTGCAACTCCTTTATTAACGATTTATTTTCAATATTAGGTTACCTCGTTCTTATAATGTACTAAATTAAAAAAAAAACATACAAACTTTTTTTTTCATAATATTTTACATATGCTAGATTCTAAATTATTAAAAATCACTGAATACTGTTAAATGCCATCAATAGATCATACGAGTACATTTGATTACAATTATAAAATTATATATTTCTGTAAATTTATAGCAAACAGGCAAGTAGATGTCTGTATATTCTTTGTGTAGGACACCTATACTTTATTTTTAATTGCCGCAGGTGTTCCGCATAGATTGTACGAGTAATGAATTTTTAGTACATTAAACATTAAAAATGAATACTCATAAAGAGCATTTGTTTCACATAAATTGATAAAATACATGGATAGAAAAAAAATCATAGAGCTCTTTGGTAATTATATCTTTCGTAAGTAAAATATATGAATAGTTCGTCTAGCACAACCCTAATCAAATACTACCCACTGTGAGCAGCACATTGTCATTATTATGAACGTATTAAGCCTTATTGTTCCACCTCAGCTATAAAGCCACAATGTTTTTATTGCATATTACTATATAAATGTTTTTAATTTCGTTTTGTAGACGAAGGCAAGAGACACATTTATTGATATAATCTACAGATGACGTGATACTGGAATCAGTTAAGTGGTGGCAATGGGTCGAGTGTCCTTAAAAGTTTAAAATAATCTGTGTGTCAGATAAAAAACAATTATTTATCATCACGTGAAACCGGGCTTATTGTTTTGTAGTAATCCTAATGAATTATCGAACTTTTTAGTTGTCTTGGGTTCGATTTCCGGTCGGATATTTATGTGACGTATAAATGTTTTAGTTGCTCGTAATATACTAATTTTGCATGTCGATGAAACTACGGTATACGGCATTTTAGTAAGGGGCTATGATCTTTTAAACGTTTATAAATTATATATTTAAAAATCGGTAAATAAGTTCACAATAAGTATACTGGTATGTATATACTTTACCACCCCATATTCCATCTCCAAATATGTAGCTTTAAGTGGAATTGCAAGCAAACGTAATGAAAAGAATATTACGTTCGAATTAACATGTTCAAATTCGTAGTTCAAAAAGGGTTATTATTGAAAAAATATGTTATTTTTGTACAATATAATGTAGCCTTTACACACACACATACACAAGCGCCTGCAGCTTCGTCACATAACATACGCTGTTCTTTACAGTTTGTGCCTTTTTAATTGGGTTGCTTAGACTGCTAGTTCTAATGAGTAAATATTGGTATAAACTTATAAAAGATCGATTCCTTTTGTCCAACTAAAATCTGTTATTTTGTGTCTAGGATTCTTGTTACACAGATCGAAGTTAGTGTCTTGACAAGTATTTGAACTATAATTTATGTAAACAACCTTTATCGACGTTATCGTCTTGCGCTTCCAATCAAATATAGCGTCTTTGATATCGTGAAGAAAAATTCTTAAACTATATTTGTTTTCAACTTCGTGTATATTAATTATTAAGTTATTTCATGTTCAGAATAGAAATTCACCCTTAAAAGGTTTAACCCCATTTCACATACTCAAAAGTAAAATTTCCGAAAATTCTTACGTTATTACTACTACGTTATTACGAGTAAAATCTCTGTGCAAAGTTCCAAATTCCTAAGGCTTTAATTTAGAAACAAATTTGAAAAATCCTTAGACGTTAATATCAGAGTTTACCTAACAAACTTCTAAATAGAAGCCATGTTAGACATATTAAACAGTATAATGTAATATAATTTAGGTTTATAAATGATTAGAATCAGATTAATCCATATAAACTTCAGCAATCCACAAAACCGTTGACAAAGGTTGTTTTGGAATAATTTATAAACCGTTAACTAAATGTTTATTTTAATTCATAATTTTACGAATTTCAATTTGCTAGAGGCGCGGTGTATAAAACTTTATATAAAACCCATTTCAGGCCTTGAACATTTGAATTACCAACATTTTTTGTAAAGCTTTAGTCACTAAAAGAATCTTCATACTTAATTAAGGGATTCTACAGATTTGGACATATACACCAACAATCTTTCTAAAAAAAAACCTAGAATTTTGGTTGAACCTATGAATGTTGTTTTGTTAAAGACTATTTTGAAGTACCATTAAAATCAATAACGACAGCTAATTAGATTTGCTTACAAAAACTTTAAAATCCCGGAAAAACCTGTACGTAATATTTGTTTACAGACACAAGTGTATCACCTTTCAAGTTGTTACTTTTTTATATTATAAGATATAGATACATTCAAAATTAAGATCAAATTTTTTATAGTACTGCAACTTCTTAAGAATTTAATTTACGGAATCAGTTTAAATATTCATTTATACATGGAATTATTATACCTGATGGAAGATTATGTTTCTTCTACTGTCACATCCAATAATGCTACATAATTTTTCCAGATCATGAGTGACGATCAGGTACAGAAAACGAATGAAGTCGGGCAACTTGGTCTTCCCCCAATGAAATTAGCAGAAACGAACGAAAATGGTAAATTATTATTATACAAAGTAGCTGATATAGCTACTTCGTCTTTCAATTTTCCTGCCTAATGCATTATCATGGGAATTTCGGCAGTTATATTTCTAAAGCCATACATATAGCTACCGTATCCTGAATTCTTGTGTCAATCCCAACTGATCTACCGAGTTAAAAAACACTGGTACGAACTCGATTATCGATTTACTCGATATTATTTCAGTAATAACATATTTATTATTACTACATAGCACTTTAAAATGACAGATGCAAAATTACATAACAAAATAAATTCAGCTACTTTAAAGTTAATATATTATATTTTCGCTCCTTAAAATACATCTCTTTTTATATTCTACTGTACTTTAATAGGAGACATAAGTTATAGGTGGGACTTTTATAACACGTAGGCGAGACGTCAATAAAAATACCATTCATAAATAAGACGTCAAATATGCTTTTAATATTTATTATGTATGTTTAACATCTACTGTCAATCTAGATGTTAATTTAGATTATTGTGGTGGTGGTTTAGCGGTTTGAACATCGGTGTCCTGCACGGAAGACTCTAGATAATATAAATCCTGTACGCATATCTAATTGTGCTAATTATATCTACGTAATACAAAATAATTATTACTTGCTTCGGTGAAGGTAAGGGAGCCTAAGTGAGTCTGCTCCATAATGTTTTCAAAAGTGTGTTATGGCTGCCAATACGCACTTGGTTGAGGTAAACTAAGGCGTTAACCTCTCTCATTGTGAGAGGAGCCCGAGCCCAACCATTGAGATAATTATGGGATGTAATAATGATACAGAAACTGAGAACAGGTTTTTAAAATGTTTGATGCATAATCAATATTAAGGTTAATATTTCCTAGTAAACTATTTTAGTAACGTATTAAAACCTTTTTGTAAATAAAAATGCCAATATACTGTCATATTCCAGATTGCAGTATCAGTTACAAGTGCCTCAGTTCAATAGTACATAAAATGATGATAATTATATTAATCGCCATGTGTGCGCTGGGGCTTTACATTTTAGTATTAACATTATTACAGAGCGATGGTAAGTTATTAAAATTCACGAAATTTTATTCAGTAATAGAAAATATTTTTAAATTTTTTGCCACTAATTAATTTTAGACATAATAAAATTACAAGAAAAGGAAATATGTATTAAAAGTTTGTACAAGGGCAAAACTTATTTCTCATCATAAAATTCGAATTCAAAATCATTTAATCATCCAGATTTTCTAAATACACTTATGCAAATCATTTTTCGCTTTTACTACTGTTTTGAAATGATGCTTTAATATCGAGGAGAAGAAACGATGAAAGAAACTCCTCAGCACATGTTTTAAAACATACATATGACAATTACAAGTAGAAATAAATTTTTAACCAGTGCGAAATTGGTTGCAGCACTGTTATTTCCATTTCTCCTTGTCGTTTATATATTCATCGATACCATAACCTACAAGCTGTGTTTTAATGCGTCGCACGAAAGTTCAAATGAGTAATATCCGCATAAAAGAACGCTGAACCTTTTGAAGGCAATATAAAAACGTTACCATATTATGCCTGTGTCTTGTTTCACGATTGTGTAACACTTTTGTGCTTGTTCATGTTTAATTTTTTTTCGTATAAATACTATATTCATATTAATATATTGACAGACATTGGGTACACCTATTTCTTTAAATTTTTACCATAAAGACTCATGTGGCTTTAATCTATATATAACTCTAATCGTACTTTTTTGCAATGCTTATACTAAATCAATATCAGTTGATTTACGCCACATTAGGATTCCATAAGACATAACACTATAAAACTAGGCAAAATAAACATGTCTGGCTGTTCTTCGTCCGTTAATTTTATCTTTATAATATCTATCTTTATACATCTTATCTTTATAAACAGACCTACTCAGTTTGCCTGCGAGAACTGATATATGGACGCCCCGTGAAAGTTTACTATCTAAGCTGACACCTAAGAAAACTGTGGCTTGTTCTACAGTTAATATTTTATTATTTGATTTATCAATGTTGTTTACTTTTTGTAACTGCTAGTGTATACTCCACACACTTTGTGTTTTAACATTTAAAATCAAATTGTTTATAGTAAACCCATGTGATACATGGGCCAAAGTACTGTTTACGTCAGCAACATTTTATTTATTTGTTTTAGTGTCAATATTAAAGATGTGTCATGTGCAAACGATACAATGTTCGCATATTTGTTAATGACATACTATATTATAATTAACATAAATTTGAAAATGAAAAGAGCCTAGAATCGAACCTTGCGGGTACACCCATTACATCGATGATCCTGATGATTTAACATTATTTATGCTAACACATCCTAGCCTTCAAATTGGATGAAATTGAGTTCAGTGTACTTGACGAAGTGGAAAAGTGACATAGTGAGGCAAACTTCGTGCGTTTCTAAATAATAATATATATCAAAGACAAATTGTACTATATATAATAGAAACCTATGACGCGTATTAATACTGAGGATATTTTAGAATCTATTACAGTCGAAATTCGGTGGGAGAAAGTACACTTTTATCACAGATACAAAAAAAATGTGTGAACCAGTTCTCGTATTTGATTATTCCATCATTATTAATTGATTTTTTTCCAGATAATATTCAGAATAGCGAAATCATAATAATCACAAATGAGCCAAAAAATGTTAGTGTTGTAAAAGATGATATAGAATTTTTTTTTCTTATAAAGAATCGTACAATAGATAATTTTTCCGGGGTAGAAAGATCGAAAAGAGATTTAGCCCCAAAAGTGAAAAGCGATCTCATTAATGAAGCCAATATAAGTAACTTAACAGACGATACAATTCAAAAGATTACAAAAATCATTTTAGAACATAAACTACTGTGCAATAAAGATAATAATAATAATATTTGCAAAAATTTTATAAGTAAACTGAAATCTTTAAGAGGGAACGAACATGAAGGCAAGAAAAACATTACATTGATACCGTATCTACTTAAAAATAATAATAACAATCCTAAGCTACCAGATGCAAGTTACAAAAAGTATATTAACCGTTCTGATGTCTTTAAGCGAGAAGCTTATGCAGATGTAAATGAAGCTAGGACTTATTTTCAAGAGCCAAGTCAATATAGATTTCCTTTTGCTCCAAAGAAATTTAAACCATATCATGCTAATTTATATCTTCACGAGATACCTTCATCACACAATCAGGGTGAATGTATCCATGGTGAGTAAAGCAGTTTCTTAAAAATTACGATTTTTTTTCTAAAATAATAAAGAATAAATTAGCAATAAATTTTAAACTGAATGTTTTATAGCACCATTAATGTTTTTTTTCAGAAGTATCTAGCATAGAATATCATCAACCTATGTCATACTACCAAAATCTACAGTAAGTAGTATATAGTAATCTACATAAGTTTTAAGTCACTATAATGTTTTGAACATTAAATGTTGAATTTCAGTCATTATTCTCCAAACATACATAGTACCTATCATCAACATCGAGGTGATGATTCAGTCTTAATGTATGAACGAAAAATACATCCTCAAGATTTGGAAATTGCTATGAGCTTTCAACACGACAAAAATAGGTAATATCACAGCCAAATTATATTAACTTTATATGTCGAGAAATATAAAATTTAAGATAAAACCTAAAATTGAAAATAAAAGGAGACGCTACGTATTGACCAAATCTTTGCACAGGTCCAATGTTACTACGAAAAAAGGTTCAATTAAGGCAATACGGGAAGTTGAATGTTCATTAGAAAGCATACCTTGTGATGATGGTGATAACTGTGTTAAAAAAAATCAATGGTGTGATGGAAACGTTGACTGTAACGATGTAAGCGATGAAATGAGATGTGGTTGTGAGGCTAGAGTAGACAAAGCTCGAATATGTGACTCCTACTTTGATTGTCCGTTTGGAGAAGATGAAATGGGATGTCATGGTAAGCTCTAAAAGAATAATCTTAATCACTAAACTTATAAAACGTAAATGAAACTTCACAGATCTTATTTTTTAATTAATTCTAAATAAAATTCTGCTCCAGAATTCATTTCAAGTTGCATGGATATACACAAATGAGAAATCACTAAGGACTTGAAAGTAAATATTCATATGATACATAAAAATAGAATAACATGTTGTTCCAATATCATCTAGCAGTCTTCCAAATGGATGGGTCCACTTACGTCTTGAGCTTATGAATGTTTTAAATAAATTTCTCTGTCGTCAATTAAATTTGTGTCAGTCAAGTAAATAAAACATATGTGTTGTGTATCATTAATAATGATAATAAAAAGCTCAGGTGATTGTGATTCGGTCCTGCAGTTTTTCAGTTGCTTTACTGTTTGAGGTTCTTCAATATTTGCGGCTTATATCTAAATTTAAAATTTAATAAAAGTCTGAATATACTTTAATTCTTTATCTATAATCAAGCCAAACAATAAAGCTTTGAAATAAAAAAAACTCTATCCACTATTCTTCCATCTATTCATTCACCTCCAACCGCTGAAATTTCTAAAAATCCTAAAATACATATGTGTTATTTTTTTTGTTGATAGGGCAAATACCTTTTTTTTTAATTTAACTGCGTAAATAACGAACTTTTAAACAAAACTTAAACCTACATAATCCTTTAGAGATAAAACAAATTATTCTCTCTTGGTGGATGTTTACACTACATAAAGCCATCTACTGTCAAAGTTTAAAGTTTCTAGCAGTAGTTATTAACTGGGTGTTGAGAAAACAGTCAATAAAGTTATCCAAATATTAATTCAGATAGTCATGTTATTTATGTTTGCTAATAATAGGATGCAGTGAAAATATGTTCAGCTGCGGTGACATGGAAGTAAACGCACAAAAAACTTGTTTCAATAAGGAGCAAAGATGCAACAACGTTGTAGATTGCCCCAATCAGAAGGACGAACTCGACTGCAGTATGCTGGGACCTAGTCTTCATCAAAAACCTGTGGGTCGTTAAAATCAAACATATGTAACTGACTTTTTTCCTAAACCAATGTTAAAAGTTTATATTTGTAAATGAAGATATTACGAATCGTGAAAAGGTTTATATGTATTCATATGGCACAATTTTATGATGTCATATAACCGTTGTAATCATTCAATCAAAATTATTCATTATATTAATTGTCTAAGCAATATCGTGTATTACCACTTAGCATTGAAAAAAAATGTTTGAAAGAAATATTTTCACTCCCACTGCATTTTGAAGATTTATTTAAGTGTCACCTTTTGTATTCTTACTCAATTTTCAATACAAATGTTGATCTTTTATATTTATTTAAGTAATACTCATAAACCATAAACCTTATAAAATTTCAGTTATTTGCTGTTTCTAACTCAGAAGGATATTTACACCGTAATTTTAAAGGAACATGGTACGCAGTTTGTGAAAATCCTTACATTTGGGCTCATGATGCATGTCGCCGAGAAGTAGGACTTGTCATTGGGTAAGTATTAACAACCAGAAAAAAAATCAAAACGTTGAATCTTCGTAACGGCGAGTACCTATCCTTTTTATATGCGTTATATTTACAAATAATTTATAGGGAGTCTTTTTAACTTATATTAATCAATTTAAAAACGACTGTATAGAAACTCATATTTTGGTCCAATGTAATGCACATTTATATCAAATCGCAACATCTTTAATAGCATTCTTCCTTAAGCCAATTACCTTCCCTCGTTGTGCATCTTGCTGGTAAACTGACGAGGGAATAACGCCAGCTGCTAAATTAGGTCCTGTACTCTGTAAAACCTAATTAAATTCATTCATATATGATATCTACCACTCTCCTTCTAAAACCAACCGTGAAATATTTAAACTGGTCGGCAACAATTCGCTAACTTGCGCTTTGGCGTTACAGATATCCATAGAAAGTATTTATCATCATAAGAAGACCGGCTGGACGACTTCTAACACATAGATAAACTTGGCAAACAATAAAATAAACTTCAACTTAGTGTTCAGTTGATTGAGTTTTAAAGTACATAAATGTAATATTATTATGTTATAAAGTACAATCACATTGCTACAACAGTCTAAAATAAATCTTCAAGTGGAGTATTTGTTATTCTACTTTACAATATACACGCAAGCCTTTATTGTGAGTGCAATAAAAGACAAATTATTAACTTTTCCTTTATTTACAGACCACCTAACATTCAATATGTGCCAATTGATCCAATGGTTAAAATCAACTACCTGAATACATCACCTGGTGGGTTGATTCGTATGAGTAATACATGCTTTAATAATTCGGCCGTCTATGTAATGTGCTCTGATATACCATGTGGGACTAGGGTGCTTACTAAATCCCAACTTATACTCGAGGTACTGAACTAATATTTACGTCATAATAGCTGTAATTAATTATATAAGACTATTATTACATTCATGACAACATATTTTTAATACAATTAATTGAAAATAATATCCACAGAATACTGCTATTGAAAACCAACTGTTTGGGCGAAACAAACGATTCTTCCCTCAGTATCCATATCCTTTTAATATGTACTTAAGAAACCGCTTTAAAAGAGAAGACGCGAAAAATAATTTTAACATTAATGACATACGAAACAAGAGAACTGAGGGTAGAGTGGTTGGAGGAAAACCCAGTCAACCAGCAGCGTGGCCTTGGATGATAGCTTTATATCGAGATGGAACTTTTCATTGTGGTGGTGTTATAATATCGCATTTTTGGATCATGTCGGCAGCACATTGCGTTCATAAGTAAGTTTTGTTTACAAAAGTGTAGTTTTGTCTATATTATTGCCAAAATATCATACTATTAAAAATATATAGGTATATATATTTTATTTTACAGATTTTGGGAACATTACTATGAAGTCCAAGTAGGAATGCTACGACGGTTTTCTTTTTCTCCGCAAGAGCAAAATCATCAAGTTACCCATGTAATAATCACTAAAAACTATAATCGAGAAGATATGAAAAACGACCTTTCACTATTGAAAGTCAACCCGGCTATTCAATTTAGTAGATGGGTTCGACCAATTTGCTTGCCTAGTCCTATGACCGCTGGCCCTGATTGGATGTGGGGACCAGCCCCTAGAACCATGTGCACTGCTGTAGGATGGGGGGCAACTGAAGAACATGGTCCAGATCGTAAGATATTACATGTTGTTGGATATGCCTTAAATTACATCCCAATGAAGCATGAATTATTAAGAAAATCATAAATTCACATAATATATTACATAAAATTGCAGCTGATCACATGCGTGAAGTAGAGGTACCTATATGGGAGCACTGTAAACACAGAGAAGATCAAGCTGGTAAAGAAATTTGTGCTGGTTTTGTGGAAGGTGGTCGAGATGCATGTCAGGTATATTTTTATTCGGTAACCGTTAATACATATATTAAATAACTGAGTAGAAAATGTAAGTATTACAATTTATTTTATAATATCAGGGTGATAGCGGAGGACCTTTATTATGCAGAAATCCTATTAATTCCCAACAATGGTACATAGCAGGCATAGTAAGTCATGGCGATGGTTGTGCCCGTAAAAATGAGCCTGGAGTATATACTCGCGTCAGTATTTTTGTAAATTGGATCAAATATCAAATATGTGAGTAAATTCAATAAAATATCGTATTTTAACTGATATTATAAGCATATATATGTACATCAAATATTGGTTTCAGCTTTGACATCCTTACCAAATATTCAGCCGAAACAAGAATGTCCAGGATTTCGATGTCAATCTGGAATATTTAAATGTCTACCCAAAAAAAGGATGTGTGATAAAATTATAGATTGCCTTAACGGTGAAGATGAAATGAATTGTGATTTTCAAAGTTCCCATACATTATCAGGAGACCATGTTTCTACGACCGATAACATTCTTTCGCACATAAATAATCTTTTTAGGGATGTTAATAGCTTCAATATTTCTGCGATGGAGCGAAGTACTAATGAAATTACAACAAATATAAACTCTTTAGAATCAATGAATATCGAATCAAGATCATCAACTACCAAAAATTTTAATGATGACATGGTGAATAACTTGGGAAGTAAACAAGAACAACAGAAACAAATTAGTATAACAAATATAAACCCTTTACTTACAACTGCTACTGAACCAACATTATCATCAACCAACAAAAAGTCAAACAAAAGTGACATGGAAAGTGAACAAGAAAAAAATAAACATATTGATATCAAAATCACAACTTTGAACCCAAGTGTAGAGGATTTTAATTTTGACCAAGAGTTTAAACATATGTCAACAATCAAAAATACTGTCCACGATGATTCAAATGAAGCAGTCACAGATTCCACTGAAATCATAATATTAACTCCAGTTGAAATAGACACCAGTGCGGAGTTTCATATAAGAAATATTAAAGTGATAAATTCAGAAAAAGATTTGATATCATCTACATCCCAAATTATAACTCAAGAACACAGCCTTGAAAAAAGTTTTGGATTTTTCACTACCACAGAAACAGTTATTGATACATCCAGCATCGATACTATTACTACTACTGGTATTCAAAGTACGATCGAGAAGAATATAGTAATTAGTGATACAAATACCTTAGAAACAGAAAATATGCTTATTAATCACACGACAGTAACTGATACTACTACTCATGCGTCTGAAATTAAACGAAACTCCGACATCGATAAAAATCAACTTATCATTAAGTTGTTACCTACTGATGATAGTAATCACCAATCAAATGAAAATATGACCATAATAAAAAATAATAATCCACAGTTTAGTGCCGACAATAAAACAGTTGTAATAAAAACACCTAAAATAGATATAAATAATATAGAAAAAATTATGATGTCAGACTTAAAGCCAGCAAATATTAGAAAAAAACATACGATTCCCGATGATTTTAGATGCTTACGGTAAGTTTATACCGCAGTTGCATATTAACACTCCTTGCTTAAACACATCAATGGTCCACTGCAAGCAAGGGTCCTTATAACTGCAAAAGTCAAAAGGACATCACCGATGCATTGTCGATTAGAATAGCAACGGGAGAGTTGCTAATTACTAACTCTCCGGCACTGCAACTGAAATAATAAAAATATTTATCGGTTTACTCTAGAAGACGGGTGGTAGTTAACCAGGAGGATTAATTCCCTACCATCATGCACGAGTACTGTTTAGATCAAATTGGGATGGTACATAGCTCAACAATCTCCAATAAGCATTCAGTTCAGTATAGCTTCATCCATTGATTGTAAACTAATGTTATCGCGTAATTTATACATTTTATTATGTAACGGGTACTCACAATACATTTTTATTTGATGCCAATATTTCGACCCAGCTGCATGGATCGTGCTCACGGCGAAACTGTGGTGGCGGGGAGAAACCGTCGACAAGCTAGTGGTAGATTAATCTATCTACCCTACGTCTAGTTCGTTTTTTAGCTACCGTATCACGGCACACGACACTTATTGTATCTTCACGCTCTAAACTTTGCACTTTATGTGTTTTACATAAACTAACCACTGGAATCCACGTTTGTGCTAACTTAAATCCATCTCCCCCGTTTAAGTTCCTCGGGTGCTACTATGCGACTATACTTATGTCGGTTAATTACTAACAATTAACACAAATTATCGGAATTTCTTGAGTAGTTTCAGGGTAAGCTACTCAAGCTTTTTTCAATACCAATATTTCGACTCAAGGACATTGACCGTAGTTATATGCAGAAGATATGACTAAATCTAGTTCAAATAGTATTAAATACATTAATATGTTCAGAATTATTCAGAATTAATATTTCAACGTAATCATAATCAATTTTAAAAATATTGATTACAATGTCCGTTACATTTAATATTCTGTACTTCTAATAGTATAAAAAAAAACTGAAACACTCAATACAAAGATGCAGTATTAATTGAAATAAAGGCAATTATCATCCAGATTTTTTTGTCGGTTATCTTGTGTGAACGACAAATTTTATTTTTTCCCCAAAATCTACACTAATCATAAAACTATAACGGAACCGGATTTGTACATGAATAATACTAAAGCCATGAAATAGATTTAGATTATTATTGCCATCTTTGAAACTAATATTATCGCTTCCAAATTCTATCAAGATTAATTTTCATCTTGGGAAATAAGTCTACTCCCGCGGAATTTTTTGAACCGAAGTATCGGCGGGTTACTTGTACATCATAATCCAATAAAGTTTGTGGTTTGAAAAACTGCTTGTAATTTTAATAATATAACAATTAACACATTATAATCGTTATAAAGTAATTCCAAAACTTTTCAGTATATTTCAAACTGTACCTTACGATAATCGATGCGACCGCAAGGCTGATTGTGAAGATGGTTCTGATGAATTCGGTTGCACATGCATTGATTACCTGACAACGTTTGACAAATCGCTTATATGCGATGGGAATCTGGATTGTTCTGAGGGTGAAGATGAAAATGATTGCTGTTAGTATAACTTTCCAATTTGTAAAATGTAAAAATGTGTTATTTACAAAAATATTTAAGTAATTTGCCTTGCAGTTGCATGTGACGAAGATCAATTTCTTTGCAAGCAGAGTCAAATGTGCTTAACTTCAAAGCATGTATGTGACGGAATAATGCAGTGTCCTCGAGGTGAAGATGAGTTAGACTGTTGTAAGTGTGTATATTAAAATACACATTTAATACAGTAATTACATTTGACACCACTTACTTAATTTTTTCCTAAAATATTTTAGATACTTTAACCAACGGGTTAGAGATAGAATTTGACTTTGATGGCAGACCTAAAGTTAATTTGGAAGGATACGTTACAAAGAAACACAATAACGATTGGCATATTATTTGCGAGGATAATTTGACAATTCCTGAACAAGAGCAAGCAGCGACGCATATTTGTCGATATTTAGGATTCAGGTATCATTTATTATTCAACTATTTCTCTAATATAATTCAACATATAGTTGTTAAACTATTAATTATATTATATGTTTAAAATTTATATCTCACTCATGTTTCTATTACTGTTACAGTTCTGCAAACAGATTTTTTGTCAAATACGTAAATATTAAAGAAGATGTAACGGTGGAAAACCTTAGAAATATTAAAAAAAAGAGAAATGCCTATAGCAATAAACCAGTCAAATTTACGTACAGAGACGTTAGTGATGATCAACAAAAGATAATAAATGAGCCAGAAATACTTAAAGCACTATGCGTTCCAAATATAACAAAAATTTGTATGTCACTGTACGTCTTCTGTGATTCAGCTCTATTTACTGACTTTGATATTGAGCAAGAAAATGTTCGAAATTCAGCTACTGCTTCTACGAATATGTGGCCTTGGATAGCCAAAATATTTGTGGATGGTGATTACAGATGTACTGGTGTAATAATAGATTTGTCTTGGGTGCTAATCAATCATTTCTGCTTGAAAGATTTTTTGTAAGTAAATTTGAAAAAAAAAACTGTTTTGGTAATTTTTTTTTAGAATTTCACAACAGTATGTTTTCCAGGCTTTCCCAGCATCAGCTTACAGTGATACTTGGATCTCATAATACGTTAACTTCTACCAAAGGTGCATATGAACAAACATTTCAAGTTGATTTCAGAAAAGATTTATATCAACATCAAGTTATTCTTTTACATTTAAATGGAACCGCAAAATATACGGCAATGGTTAAGCCCATGACTTTGATTTCTTCGTAAGTATTTTTAACATCCCTTGTCTGTAGATGATATGATACTTTTAATATTTTTAACATATAACATTATAATATAATTTTTATAGAAACTATCACGAGGACAAAAATAATGCATGTATTGCAATTGGGCAAAATAACAACAATCAAGCGATAGCTGTACTTTTGAAAGAAACTTATGAAAAATGTGATTCACGATACAGATGTTTCCTTCGTCAATCGAATTCAAGTATCTGCGAGGTGAGATTGCTTTTTAGTGATTAAAGATATTAGATATATATTTTTTGTTATTATTACTGTTTGGTTACAGCAAGGCACAGAAAGTCATCGTGGATGGAGTGGCATTATAAGCTGTCATTCAAAAAATGGTTGGTACCCGACTGCCTCTTTCGTAGACAGCAGAGGGGAATGTGGTGTTGGCGAACGAATAACAAGCGTAGATATTGGAAATCTCAAGTTCGAATTGAAGAATAATAAAGGTTTTTTTTTTTATTTAATATAATAATAATTTTATATCATCAGTATTATTATTAAGTCATTAATATTATTACTGGTATTATTATCTTTCCGTGCTATCTGGCCTTTCTATCTGCTGCCACGCTCCTGCTTGAGTCAGCCGCCAAACGACTCGTCGTGTTCCGGCTGGGGGCTTGAGAACCAGTACTTTCTTTCTCACTTTTTTCTCATTACCGGGCCGACAACGCATCAGTGATACCTTTGGTCTTGTTGATATCCATGGGCGACGGTGATCACTTACTATCACGTGGCTCTTCTGATCGTTTATCAGCTATTAACATTTAAAAAATCCAGTTAGTCGCTGTTTCTAACATTTTGTGCCATAAATGTTATCTTCAACAAATTTAACATTAATAATATTCTTCCATAACACACTTCATTAACTGCAATAGGTAGAGTAGAGGAAAACTATAAGAAACAGAAAGATATTAAGTCAGTACGTAAAAAATTATCCGAAAGGTTTATCGGGCACCATAAAAATATTACATTATCTTAAATTTAATGCAAAGATATTTTTTAGTTTTAATTATATTAATATAATATTAAGGTTTAATATAATAATATATCTCAATCAATAGCAGAATGGAAAACTGAAGTGAAATCGAAAATTTTATTCTAATGAAAAATCAGAAAGTATTCTTACATTTATTTCAAAATTTTGTTTAGTTAATTAACATTCTCTAATTTTATAGGGAGCATGTTCTTAAATACAACTGTAAATGATGTATTTAATAATTGCGGTGGAGTCAGGTGTAGTCGAGGAAGATGTGTACAACTTCGTCGGCTATGTGATGGGATAAGAGATTGCGAAGACGGCTTCGACGAATCTGAAGATGCTTGTCATAAAAAGAATAAAGTCTGTGCTGAAGATCCATATGATAATGGATGTGGTGAGATATTTAAATGGAGCTAACCCAAAACTGCTAACAAAATGGTTTGACAATACTTTTACGGGTTTTTATTGCATTTTATCATCAATATTTAAATAGCAATGTTAAATATTTATTGATAGCATATCAAGACGTAACATCATCGTAGGAATATAAAAAGTTAATTGATAAAATTTTATTGTTAATAGACGTTTAAATCTTTGAATCTGGGTATCTATCTTGTTATTTACTAATCACTATTTATAGTTTAAATTATAATATTGCGCTTATAAGAAAGCCCCAGACGGTTATTGAATTTACTGTGCCCATAAGTAATGACTTCTAATGGATTCAAAACCAAATGCCTTCTGCTTAGTTAATTTAAGAGACTGAATGAGATGCGGGGATAATACGTAAGGTAAAGGCCACAGTATACCAAATAGAGATTGACAAAATTCATACACCTTTAAATCCGTTATAGTGCCTAAAGTATGGTATATAGGTTATCTTACAATGTTTTTCATCCTTGAATAAAGTAATAACTAATTTCTAGTCATATATATTTTCCTAAATGAGACTCCCGGGCCATCTGTGGAAGAAATCGATGATTATACCATTTGGTATCACTGAGTATTTGTTACACGTTAATACAAATAAATGTACGGTTGAGTACCAATTCTAACTGCCTACATAAACTTCTAACCGCGTTGCAAAATTATGAATAAAGTACGAACTTACAATTGAAGATTTTGTTTCTTCATTCAAGAAAAAAATCATCTTTAAACTTTCAGAATGTCCAGTAGGGCAAATGAAGTGTCGCAATGGCCGTTGTGTATCTAAGGAACTATTTGGAAATGGTCGTGATGACTGCGAAGATGGTACTGATGAACCAGCCCACACCACATGTTCTCAATATCTTAGAAGAGTCATGCCTTCAAGGATTTGTGACGGTATACTACATTGCCATGATAGGAGTGATGAAGATCCATCTTATTGCAAGTGTTTTGCCAAGCGAGTTTTCAAGTGAGTACAATCATTATGTCACGTCTTATAATAGGACTTTGTCCAGACTGATAAAGATTGATGATGTTGATAATAATCATTATAACAGTTCGCTGCAAACGTTATTTCATCTTGTATTGCGTAACGCCGTCAATCATAAGCAATCTCAATTATTGAATCTAATGCAACAGCAGATTCAGTCTCAGGTTAATATCAAATTGTTTTTAAAAACCTGAAGAAACAACTATTTTATTTACTAACTCACCTCCCATAGTAAATGATTCGATATATCTTTATTATATACCCTATACCCGTAGTATTAATAATATAATATGTTGTTGTAAGAATTGACTATTTGTAAATGATGTCTTTTAATTGTTTAGGGATAGAGAAAGCTACAAAAAAAAACTAACATATTATATTTTAATCCTAAATTCGTAATTTTTTGATTACAAAGTATCTATACACTACGAGTTATTAATTTTAATTAAATGTATTGAAAAGTGTTGTGTCGTCGTTAGGACTTGTGCTATTTTCTTCACAATTAAAGAAGGTCTTGTAATTGCGGAATCTGTCAACTTATAGATTGATGACTGTCGCTGTAAAATTTCACTATTTGAGCAACCTAAACACACAATGTCCTACGTAAAGTGTTCTAATTCCGTTGGTGGGAGTAAAATCGCTTAGTCGATCGAAATCTGTTTGATTACGGATACGAGTGTAATCAACTGACGAAAGCCTTCTGCATGTTATAAAAAAGCTGATCTGTTATCCGTTCATTTATTCCAGATGTAGTAAAAGCTCCTTCATTGAGGACTACTGTGTGGCATCCGATATGGTTTGCGATGGGGTGATAGACTGCCCCAATGGTGAAGATGAAAAAATCTGTATAGGTTTAAGTGCACCTCAAGGAACACCGTAAGTTAAAATTTCGATGCTTTTATAAGCAAAATCCGACAAATATCAAACAAAACAACGCGTCAACAGGGACATGTTAGTACAATTTAATAACTCGATATTGTAAAAGTTTTTTATTGAATCCAAATCGTACAATGTAAAGGATCTAAAAAGTCTATTCCAGTTTGTTGTCAAACTCAATTAGAAAAAATCCTATCAAACAACTAATCGTGTTATCTAATGACAATTTTATCTTCAACCATCTAGATCTTACATTAATAAAGACCGCTTTGATACGATTAGTTTTTGCAAACAAACGAACTAACCATCGTAGAAAAACCCACATATAAGATTTAAGTTATTTAGAAGTACGAGTAAATAACGCACACGAATGTTTTTTATTTAACGAATTACACTTGTAGGTACTAAAAAATAAGATCTTAATATTTTTTCAAAGATATTTCACGTCATATTGGGCTGTTATGGCTAACAAAATTGTTGAACAAACCAATGATATTTTTTTGTATCTAGACTCACTCTAGATTTCTCACTCAAATATCTTAAGGAAATATATAATTGTTTTTATTCAAGTTGCTCTCAAGATATATTATTACATATAGAAGAGCTTAATGACTTATTTTTCTATTGACTATCACAGTAAATCATCTATCAGTTGAAGTGAAAACTTCATCTTCAAATTCACTGTGACTTCAAACTTTACCCTATTCTAACACTACTTTTTTCCGCTACATGTGTTTGCATTTTTAACAATCTACCTGAACTGAAAAGGGTTCAAGTGACGCTATCATTATGAATTCCTAAAGGACAAGGACAGAATATTACAGTAGAAGCCTACCTAAATTAAATTCTTATGCATTTTAATTATTTCTAATAAAGTAATTTTGTACGGAACACTTACGGTAACATTCATGTTGTGAATATAGTTATAAATAGGTATTACTTTAGACAGCAAATAACACTACATTTGAATCGTGCTTTATGAACAGATTAACTTACATAGACTTGACTGCATAGTTTCTGTGTTAAGACTTTGTTGAACGTGGTGATACAATTTTATTAAAATAATTTGCAGATACGGAACGGGCAAAGTAATTATTCGTACTCACGGAGTATGGTATACAAAATGCTACCGGACGCAGAACCATACTAGGTCAAAACTTGAAGAAATTTGTCGCGAGCTCGGATTTATCAGTGGCCATGCGAAGCAGCTTCCAGCATCCTCTATGTCGGCGTCCCATCCTCACAACAGTGTTCTCATTGATCCATTCAATGAGGTCTTACTCAATAATAACACTATGATTAAACTTAGAAATACACATTTACCCATAGCAAAGGCAATCATACTCGATAATTTAGATAATTGTTACCCAGTTTACATAGAATGTCTATAGATTTTTCATTTATTTGATTTTAATGTATTTGTAAAATTTTAAAATTAAAAATAAAATCATAATATTACACTCATTGCATTATTTTCACATAATTACATTACATGTCTCACGAGTTGGCATTCCTATAAGTATATTAAGAATATTATAGAAGTACCAATTCGAGTTTCCTATTATTATTAAACAAATTTATATTATACACGTGTTACGTTTTAGAAATGTCATATGATAGAAGGCCGAATAATAAAGTACCTTTCTTTTTTTATGTTAATAGCCGACAAACGAGCAGACGAGCCACCTGGTGGTAAATGGTCACCGTCGCCCATGGACATCAGTAAGACCAGATGTATCACCGATACGTTGTCGGCCGGGAAATGAGAAGAAGGTAAGAAAGAAAGTACTAGCTCTCATGCCCCAGCCGGAACACGACGAGTCGTTTGGCGGCTGACTCAAGCTCTCCAGCTTGCTAGGTGGTGCTAGCCAGGCAGGCTTCGCGTAAAGATAATAATACCGGTAATAATATTAATGACTTATTAATAATACAGATAATATAATCTATATGCAAAGCCCTACCACCAAGCAGGCCGGCTTCTGTCGCCTCTTACGACACCCTGTTCTGCCAGCATGGGATTGGGGGGAGTATTCTAGGCCGCCCCAATACGGCACAAATAATTTCTTAAATACTCTTTATTGCCGCCTTAATTATACCTTACATAACAACCAGTAATTGCTTATACACATCTTCGAAGTACAACATGCAAAACTTTATATCTTATTAACGATAACACATGTTACTTTGTAACCTTAACATTTGGAGAGTTTTCTTAAAAATCAGCATTACGTTCACAAATATTAAAAGTTGTAGCATCTTAAAATTAAAATTTATCTTATCATCATAATTATAAACTCATCGAAAAAATTATATTAAAATATATAATAATCAATTTACCAAGCCATTGAAAAATATTGTGAACAAATGAAGCTGACGAAACGAAAATTTCTGTTTGCCACACATGATTAATTTAAATTAATTTATGTATCTACTAATTACTATTAATTTATATACTGTGAGTAAATTTTCGGTAATGGGATGTGATATTTTTTTGTTTTTTTCATAAAAAAAAATATAATAAATTATTTTATGATATTCATTATAGGCTCATAAAGTTAGGATAAGCTGCCAATGGCAAATTTGTGACACCTAACTAGTGTTTTTTCAATTATCTATCCAGAGTCTTACATGGGTTATAAATCACTATGATATTTATTTTACATTGTTTCTCCGTTGCTGTTATTTTTATCATTTCGAGAAAATCATATCTAAATAAACATTTATTATACACTTATATACTTATGAAAAAAAAAATTGGGGCATCCCAGTAAGCGCTGGATGTTTGCCGGGAGGATTTAAATTGGTAAAAAGCTGGTTTGAGTTTATTTATTTTAGGTTTATTAAAGATATCTTCTTATAACAAAAAGGTATGACAATTAATTTTTAAAACAATTAACTATTTCACCCAAATAACAAAAAATTACGTAATATTTCAATCTCTCATTATACAAATAAATAAATAAAGACAAATATATATTGTAAATAAATAAAGATCTATATATACCTATATACAATAAAAAGTCCTCCGTTATAACCACCATCGCCATCTTTTGAGCACTTCTGTAACAAGAAATACTAAAAAGCGTCAAAGCGTTATTCTAAGGAACTCGTTTAAGTAATCTTTAAGATGGCGCTGATACACTTGGATAACATCAAACCGCTCGATGAACAAGTCTAACGAGTACGAATTCTCTATAGGTATATTTTGCAAATTAATTAACATAAAATCGCCGTTTCACTATTCAATTTCATTATTCAAATATGTAATATTTTCATTTCATTTCATTATTTTTTCATTGTAATTATGATTCGGTACTGAATTAAGTTAAACAAATATTTTATGTTCTTTGGAGTGAACGCCGATTTACAGATGTAAATAATTTAATTTATACACTAATAATAAACTTGTGTCGAGAGAAAATGTATATATGAAATATTTGTTTATACATTTATAGTTATGTATATTATACGTATGCTGAACTTTTTGTTGTCCGTGTTTGTGCACATATGAAGTAAAAATCATTGCACAGATTTAGATTATATTGGCATATTTATAACTTATATTATGACACATAAGGATTTCCCAGCTGAAGTGACAGTTACCGCGACACATAGTTAGGAGAACTGGCTAAGGGCAGCGCAGGACCGATCGTCGTTGAGATCCTTGGGGGAGGCCTTTGCCCAGCAGTGGGCGTTGTCCGACTAAAATGATGATAATGATGATTATGACACATAATCCAGAAGGCTTTTCATCTCGACAAATTTATTTTTTCTTATTTTTTCCATCTCTTTTCTCGCTCTTAGACCTTTTCTGGAAGTTAAGGGTAATAAACTAAGTATTAACTGTATTATGCGGTCATTGCAATTAACATACATGATTATATGTCATAGAACTAGAAAAACTGATCCCTTAAAAAGAAAATGAGACAAATCAGACATTTATAAAATTCTTATAAAATTAAAAATAAATGTTTTATGTGGCATTGCTATTTGTAAATGTTAGGCGTATATTTCTAAAGGGCGCTTTAATGCGAATCAAGGGCTGGTTACTACTAATAAATTAACGTTTACACATTCATACTTCCGCACGGAGCCCCTGTGATGCGGAATGGACCCAGCTTAATAACTTCCTTTCCAACGTTTTAACGGAAATATTATTTTAAAACAATTTACTGTTATGAGGGTAGCTAAGCGAGGAAATAAAAACTATATAAAGTTGGTGAAAACAACGGGAAGAAAAAAAGGAAAGTAGTCGGACCACGCACAGAGAATTCATTATGTCACTATCGGCATGAGTACAGACTCTTTATATAGGCAGTAATAATGAATTTGTTTTCATAGCGATGTTATAAAACATAATAATATATATAGTTGTTTAACTTAACGTTAAGTAGGGGAGACAATGAAAAATATTACACACGCGTATTATAATATAATATTCATCGGGAAATAATTTGAGATACATAATAAAATAATTAAAATATATTTTATTGAAACCAATTTTTGTTGAAAGTCATTTCGATATTTAAAAACATATGGGGGGCGAACAATATCTCACCAAATATTAATTTTAATAAAGAAATTATACCCCTATAATCAGTATGTACATCCTTTTTACCACCTACCTATCCGTATATACCTTACATACATACATGCACTACATTTTTTATCTCTCAGACACATATGTACAATACGTACGTGCCACCCCTCATTAATTTTTATTCGTAACTTTTTGACTTCATTTGTAGTACATCACGTTAAAGATAATTCGTCTTTCCAAACGACTGCGAGAAGCACAAAGAAATCATTATTCGACAAAACCCTAAAAATATTATACATGAATAACAGCAATAAACCAATTCTGTTGGTATTTTAATAAGTTTTTGTTACTTTTATGTGTATAATTCACTAATATTATTATTTTTAAAAACGTACGTTTTAATACAGTGTAGTTCAATTATGGTTAAAAAATGCCTTAGATTAATTTCGGTTGTGAATGTTTCAGTTGGATAGCGCTCTAATAGAAAGTTTGAAATCGTTGCATTTATTCCACTAGTCGGTTTGTTGTGTCTGATTAATTTAAACATTAACACACCCCAAACGGCTTATAATTGAAGACGGAAAAACTGAATACTATATTATAAATTTATCTTAGAGAGGTGGCAATTTTAAATCAAATTATTTTTTAAACACATGGTACACTCAATAAGCAACCCGAAAAAATTAAATGGTTTGGTTTTATCTTATGTCTATAATTAAAAAAAATTAAATAACTTTCTTCTTAAGTACATATTATGCGTCAAGCGCAGGTCGCGTAAATTAAACTAACACACTGCTACTTATTACATTCGACGATGACAACTATTTTTAAGCTAATTTTTCATTACAGGTGTGTGGGGTGAAATGTGATCCAAAAATTAACCGCTGCCCTATCCAGGAAATTCCTCTATTTGAACGCTGAGTGCGCATACTCTTTTTCATGAAGAGGCGTTAGCTCACGAAGTTTTGTGTTTGGTTGCACGTTGCACATGAAACTACTACTAGCAAGCATTTCATAGTACATCATTAGGCGTTAATGCTATTCGATTTCGTAAAGCAATTGACAATAAATAACCCACCAAATTATAGTTATGTACTACGTGCCCATATACGTATATTAATTAATATACTACTTGTGTGGCTCCACGATGGCTTCAATAATATACTCGTATTTAATATCAATTGGCTAAGTATGAGCCAAACCCTAGTCAGTGAAGAGTTTCGTAGATGGTAAACGTAACGTAATTTGTTTATGGTTGGTAAAAGAATGATTATATTCATAATAATATCGTATATATAAGGAAGTCTCTTTCATGCAATCGACCAACATTGACTAGTCGCCTTATGACCTGTCAGGAGTTCAGAGCGATTGAGAGGACAATAGAATATGTCTTAAGAAGAGCGTTCAGGGCATTATGTAAGATTGTATAATTATTATTTTTTTAAATAATTTTAAAATGGCGCATGCAATATGTGTTAGAAGGATCTCATCGTCTTTAGATTTATAAACATCTTGAATTTCTTTAATTTTTGCATTCGGAAGAAAAATTACGATTACAAATTAATATTCTATATTGCATATAATATGTTTTGTTATGATATAAATCATAACAAAACAATTACGCCAATTATCTTCAAATATTCTTTTTCCCTTTTAACAAAGAAATCTAGAAAAGTACCATCACAATTTATAAATGAACATAAAATTTGTTGATAATTTGATTAAATCGCCATCCTAGCACAGGTTTAAACTATTGTCCCGAAAACACAAATTAATTATATGAATATTAACTCAATCGCTAAGTCCTTGAGAAGATAAAATAAAAAGCGCAGCGAAGATTATGTTATTTATATATTTCATTTACATTTTCCTATTATAATTGATATTGCAGAGAAACGCTACAATTTTAGTAAATGGCATAGTTTCATCATTACACATTTTCATTTTACCCTAAAAATCTTCAGGCAACTCTGAGTTGACCATGTTTATACGTTTAAATTACTGAACATACAACTTTCTAATCAATAGTTGTGGTATATTTAATTTAAATTTTGGAACGCCTCTTGTATTTTACATATCGAAATATTTAATATATTTTACTGTATTATTTATATATATATATAAATATATATATTTCCTTTTTTAAAATTTATATAGACAGCATTTTTCATTTCTTTCTTTTTTCTATTTGGAATATATATCAATATTCTGTTTGATTACATCACTGAGTATAGGCTGTACTGAAAATCAGTTTTGCAGTTCACTGCAACAGTATTGAGTACAGACCATTTTGTTGTATTGTGTTACTGCTGCAATGCAGTATTTTTCTGTTTCATGCCATTGTTATTGTGATACGGTTTATGCTTTTTAGTTTTTTTTTTTTTTAAGTAAGTTGGTTATTCTGTATTCTGTGTTGCTGCTGTTATATTTATATAGCAAATAAAGATCCGTTTCTTTCTTGAAATGTAAATTAATGTTTAATTTTTTGCGGGATTCAAATTTGTCACATGAACAATTCCATAAGATTTTTTTGTTCGAACAGTCACCAACTGTATGATGATTATCTGAAAGTAAACTCAGCTCAGTTGTATACTAATATTTGGGCTCACAACATACAAATACAGTTACAAATACATTACAAATATTGTATTATTATTTTACACATTAAAAACTGTGTAAAAATCAATCCACGTCAAAAATAAAAGACGGAAAATATAAATGTATGTGGAAAAGTTTTAATTTGCTCTCTGTTGTCAAATTACTCTTAATGTAGTCAATTTTATGCAAATTAGCATTTTGTTATAGTCTTTTGGCTGACCGATTCTGCGAAATTGAAACAAAAAATGAAAATAGAGCTCCCCAAGGCCCCGTCGTAAAACAAGCACTTGATACCAATCAAATTTTACACCAAATAAGTGTTTATTTATATACCTATTATATCGCAATAGTGTATGACTAATGCTTCTATGCTTCTAGATACGACGTCACTCTTATAAGCGAAAGTATACGAAGGTACGAAAAAAGATAAATAAATAATCAAAAAGCGTATAAAATCTAAGAGGACTTTATCCATTATGATTGCAAACATTGCAGTCATTTTAACTATAATTCGTATTTCGTTTGCAAATATACAAATAATAAAGGCCACTTAACAAGCGGATTCACTGCTATCTTCCAAAGCAAAACCTCGTTGAGGTTCCTGGTGATACGGACGTATATGAATGGCAGTAACCATTAACTACCACATCGCTTGTTTACTTTTTTGCTTACTGTTAATGTAAAGAAGCAGTGTTGGAAGTTTGAAGTCATAATTTCTACTCTAGATTTTTAAATACAGACTCTGTTTAAAATTAATTGGAATTTTCGGAAATATTATGATATAAGCAATGAATTATCAATTGTGTTAATTAACAAAAAAAAAGTACTACACGGTGTTCTCGAACATATTTAAAGTCTACCTACTCTCAGTTATTTTGTACTATAACCTTACTCTCACACTGAGAGGAGACTCAAACCCATCAGGGGACAATTAAGGTTAATGAAAGAAATATAATAATTTTACCAAAAATACGAGTTTAATAACAATTCGACGCCACATAGTCTGGTCAAGATATTCATAATCAACTTGATCCATTTAGAATGGAATATTAATGAAATTTAATATACCTACTCAAACAAAAAAATCATACCTACCTAATTAAACTAAGCGATTCAAAGTTTTATATCCTAACCGCATTCCTTGACCACATATATCTTGAATATAGCTGCTACTGTAATATAAATCGAGATACAAGGTATTACAGGATTATTGAATAAAAATTTATAAATCGTCAAGACTCCATTGTATTGTAATATTGGTCGTAAATCAGCGTTTGAATTCAGTTCTTTAATTTGCACCACAAAGTTATTTATAAATAAGCGAATTGGACACTTTACCGTTGCCGGGTTTGTGACGAAACATCGGCACCATCCCGCAAATTCGCGACGTATACATACAAGTTATACTTTGAGTAATTTAATACACTCACCCGCGATTACCCGCCAAGATTATGATCAGGATTGATATGAAAGATTTGTAGCGTTAATCTGGGACTGTACCCATCTCACTCATTTTTATCGTCATCGCATTAGAATCATCTACTCATTTACGTAATTAACAATCTAATAATAATACATATATTTTACTGAAGTATTTCAGTTAGAAATGTAAAATTTTCAATTGGGATTTATTTGAGACTAATAACAAAGTAAATCAAAGCCATTTGAACCATAATATTTAAAATCATTTTAATTTATAATTAATATATAATTATAATTACATATAATTACATATTATAATTAATATATAAGTTACATGAAATATTACCAAGAGTATAAGTTAAATATCAGCAGATGGTCTGCCTTAGTTTAGATACACAGCAAATCAACTGGACCATAAGCAGACATAACAAGCAGACGTGCCAAGGCTTGGTAAGTGATCACTACCACTTATGCACATCTGCCACAACCGCTCTTCGACTCTGCAACCGAAAAATATCGAAACTAATGATTTCGGGAGGGTGCTAGCTAACCGTGCAAAAGAACACCTTACTTCTTGTACGAGTATTGACGAATAAACTAGTAACTTATCAATATTATCTGTTTATGATTAATCTAAATTCGCGAATATAAATATAATGTTATCCAGTACCTTCTACATTTAAATAAACATATATAAGAAACTATACTCCACAAAAATAAAATTTAAGCAGGAAGAAAACAGGGCGATGATTCAGTGAAAACTGTAAATTAATCGTTTGTTGTGGTTTGTGGTGTCGTTTTACATTGGAGAATTTATTTCGGTATCGATCAGTCGTTCTCGTTGCTCATTTAAAAATCACACATTAAGTTACCTTGAATCGAGAAGTCGGCTTTTGGATAAACGATTTATTGATCGATGAATCACTGCCCCCTTGTTTCGATTTCATTTCATCAATTATCCATTAACAAAACTGGGTTAAATATTTGTCAACTAAGTAAACCTTTTCGCTATATTTTTTTTATTTCCAAATTAATGTTATTTTTTTTTCTAAAGTATTAAGTCACGGTTAAAAGATGCCATGAATATAAGTTACATTGAATATAAATAGCATAACATAAGAAAAATATTTGCATAAATATTAACCACCATTGACGATTCTATTGAAGAACCACAATTTTTCTTTGGACGTCGATGTGGTGACCTAAACTACCATACATATTGGGTGACTTTTGACGCAGATACAAGAATCCTTCATTGCAAGGTCCAATAAAGTGGGACCATCGGTTTTTTATTTCATGTACGTAGGTAACTGTTTTACTGATGGCTATCGCCAGAAATAACCTTTAATTACTGTATAGTTTGAGCTGCCCTGACCTTTCACAGAGGCACTTACAAAGGCTACCTTCTTGTATAGAAATAAGAATTGTTAGAGAAATACAAAGATCAATAGCTACATAGTTCATAATATTGTAAAATATTATTAACATTTTAATTAGTAACGAGTGTTTGATTGTTGACATTGATTTTTTTACATTTGGGAAGTTATTGTACCTACCTATTGTGAAATTATTCATGTTAAAGTTGATGATTTCCTTAGCATTAATAAGTTGTCTTTATTATGAAACTAAGCTAACTAGGTTACCTAATGGACTTTATTCTGCAATATATTGCATTATAATCAAAAGACATAGGTTGTTAATAAATTAATTACAGTGTCATTTATCAGAATCTAAAATAGTTGTGAACAAATGGGTTCCTTTAAAAATGTAAGGTAAGATATGTGACCACAATCGGTATAATCATCCAGCAGGTACATCATTATCATAATTATAAATTGAGACAAACACCAACAACTATATATACAAAGCTAAATTCAAAAACAAGAAATAATGCTCGATCTAGTAGAGTCATATATCTTTAATCCTACCGAACATGAGTTATGCGACACATCGATTATAAAACGAAACACAGGATCAATTGTACGGCGGCTGCCTTTGAAACCGAGAGATCGCACTGCACTTTATCTCGGCATAGTTATTTTTTCCGTTAAACGCAAGTTACTCTTACTCGTGACGGAACTGCGAGCGAGGTGAGATGTATTCTTAATTTTTCTTTCCCTTTCTCTATTGGTAAAAGTTCTTCATTCTGTGTAATAATTCTAATTCTTGTCTAACAATACTGTATCTATATATTACTGTATAATATAATTACAGGAAATATAAAGTGTATCGAAATAAAGCTCCATAAAACATACATCGTGAGTGTTGGATTTAATAATTTCAATATTAAATTTATGTAAAACATTTGTTCTCGGTAATTATATTAATAGTGATAAATAAATGCAATGTAAACTGTAGCTAATATGAATAACCTTAGAAGAAGATATACACCTGCCATGTTATTATAATAACTTTAACGTCTAAAGTAATTTTCCGTGCTTCCAAGTCAATATAACAAGGCGTGAATAAAGTTCATTTGAATCATCACGAAGCCCATATTATACCTTTATCAGGAAGACTCAACAAAACATCACCTTGCGCATGTAATAAATCTGTCACTCGACACATATCGAAGATTTTTATCGTAACGAGCCAATAAACAGTCTTCTAATTAAAATTATTCTTTAAAAATCTGCGTTCATACTTCCGACATTTGAACATACATATAATTCAACTCGTCAAAACTTTGTTTTTTGTGTCAATAAAACGTGGACGTATGATTATTATAGTACTCAATTAATCAAACCATATGTTTTAATATTTTTTTATAAATATCTCATTATCTATTCATATTCGGATTCCGGTAAATCTGTCAATGTTTTTTCTAGATTTACATTTGATTTTGTGTCTATATTTAGAGAACGAGAAAAGCAAACACTGAACCTAGCATCAAGGCAATTTTTTATCAGTGAGTGGTCTTCATCGATGCATAGTATTAGAGTTATAACATCACACGGTGTAAAATATTAATTAAAATTAGTAATTTGTTGCATGTCATTAATATAGGCATAACACTTCGAATACCCATTATCTATATGATTGGAATTAAATGCCATTTTTTACAATATTGGAACAATGTCCCAAATTCATCGTACATAGTAATGAATTTAATAACCATTTAATGCGTATGAATATTATTTAATAACTCTTCTAACTCCAAATTACTTGTGCAAAGAGACATAAAGTTTCGAATTATCGCTAATATGTTAGATTAATGAAATAAATTAAAACCAAATAAACTATTCTGAATACTAAATCTTAATTGTAATATAATCTAGCTGTTGTATTGACTTGTATTGATTATTTTTCTCGAATGAAATAGAGGGCAGCACTGATAAAGGATATATAAATAAATTGTTCTGTTAGTTGTTAATCAAACTGCTAAGAAAATGTGTTACTCTACTAGATATTAAAATATATGTAACAGTAGTTAATGTTAATATATCTTAGTAGTTACTAGCTGTAGTTACAAAACTATAAGTTTTTTAAAGCAACCATATTACTACGAATGCATGATACTAGTTTTAGACTATACTATATTTATATAGTTATAGTAGAGATACTAGATGCAGTGCTGAGAGTTGCTATGATATATAATGCGGCGCATTTCATATTCTTGAAACTGCGTATCAATAAGTCACTAAATATCCTACTACGAATCACTAACAACATTTAAAATTATACGACGCACATATAGCAGGTCTGAACCACTCCGCCGAAGTTTTCAATAAGTTTACAAAATCATCGGAATAAATAGACTGTATTTCCATAGATATTAAGTAATTTAAAATGATCAAATCAACAATGATTCAACGATCCCATAAATTATTTGACCACCACTGACGAAAGCTATATATAGAAAGAACGAGTCACCAGAAGAATAATTATGTACTAAGATAAAAACTCTAGTTCTAGCGCATAAATTACGACTGGCACACTATCAACACGACCACTATTTATTAAACTTATATTATATAAGTATAATAAACTAAATATTGTCATACCATTTGAATCCATTCGGCGATTTTAACGTATAGATAACCAATTGTGTATCTAAATATGTTTATTAATTTATTGAAATAGGACGTGAGTCAGTTTGACCGTGACATCATTTACAATTTATTAAATTATTAATATATACGAATACGAGTCGAAACTGTTAAAAAGTAAAAGAATTATTATAACTGCGCCTGAACTCTTGACCTGCACTAGGCACGGCTACTACAATCCTTTTATACAAGAATGAAAATAATAAAAATGAGTCATCTGATTAATTATGATAATTGAAAAACGTTTAGATGTTGTGAGTCATACGAGTATAGACATTTCTACAAGTTTCTACATGACCTGTTTCTACAAGTTTGTCCCCAAAAACTAATCCACCTTTCGATTACATCTATAGTTACACCATCGATATTTTAAGTAGTTTTTTAATCTGCTTAAGATGATTCAGTTAACTGATGCTGCATAAAGATGAGCCTTGTAGTAGAGTGGCAAATGTGACATATTATAATGTCAATACATATTATATACCATACAAACTCATAGAATATTTCAATATATTTTTTTAATTTACCTGTTATAGTGGTAAGCGCTATCTATGGTCATGTATTTACACTAATTACTATACGATACTACAACTAAATATATAAAAGTGTTTCACAGTTGATTTTAGAAAGACGGTATTGCTAGCCAAGCAGATAATGACCAGCCACGCAGGCTCAAGTCCGGATGAAGCCTGGATAATATTAACAATTGAACTCCATTCATTGTGGTCACCAACAGAAAAATATTAGTCATTTACCCTGAATAATAATACATTTGATACTCTAAACCAGAGCTCCCCAAACTTTTTAACCTTGTCGGCCATTTAGGATATTTTTCGGTTTTGAGTAGATCACCTGTTTATCTAATATTGATTTTTGCAATTTCATCCATTTCAAATGCGTTTTTGACAGCTTTGAAAGATTTAATTTGTAACAGTGTAAGTGTAGTGTGAAAAATAAAAAAAATACTTTCTTGAGCCAACATTTTTTTTTACTTCGGCCGAGATAATGTCGGACTTCTAACTTTTATTTTGAATCAAGAATATTTGGACTACAGAAAATATTTTAATTTCTTCTGTGCACTATACTATCCCTAATTCGCAAGTAATATTATAATTGAGAAAATAAGCTTGTACACCAAACTAAGCAATAATTATCCGGGATCATTTGCACATAGTTTAAGATCTAGCTAAAAAATTGACACAGGCGACAATTTACCGCGGAAAAATATTTTTTACAATATAAAAACATATACGTTGAGAAAATAAAAACGTAAGTTATACACATAGATATATGTGTTAATTTATATATTTATAAGAAAGTATAATGAAAGTAAATAGGTACCTATTATCTGTATACAAATATGGATTAGTCCATTCATGAAAAGACAAAATTAAAGTCAAGCCCTGTCACGGACCCCAATTTTTTCCGATAACGTGAATCACTCGCAATTCCACGTCGACCATTGAGGGTCGATATAGACCAATTTGGGTATCATGGCTCTTAAACCAATCGTACAGAATTTCCAATTATACATATATATCATATAGTTTTCAAGAAAAACCGTTTCAACTATCCTATATTACACGTGTTTGAATATAATGCAATGATGATGATTTAAAATTATTTCACTATTTTAAAAAATCAAATTCAAAATTAGAAAAATAATAATTATAGAAAAATTAACAAAACATGATTTTATCACAATATGAAATAGTAACTGACTGTAATTCAAATTTAATTACTCATTTTAACATCTAACACTTAACTATTAAACTTTAACGAAAACTGCAAGTTACAAAGTAGGTACAAATAACTCTATTATCTTTGGTTTTAACCATGTGTGTTATTCAGAATTTGGACATCTAGGTGGGTAGATTGATAGGTGTAAAATAAATCAAAACTTTCCATTACATATAAGACGTGTACGCGTATGTGAACTTTTGCAAATATTTAAATTTATGCGAAAATAGTCGATTTTGTTTCAAAATGTATTATTAGAATAGCATAACAACGCAAAGAACTAACTTAATATATTCCGTTAATATTATCCATAGTAATATTATAAAGAAAGTGCGAATTTCGTGAGTTCCTGTATATGCGGAGAGTAATCATTGGAACCATGACACCTGTTTGAAATCAACATCAACAACAACAAAGATCGTAGCAAAAGTCATGATGTTATTCACTTTATCTTATACTATTTACATATTAGTACGGATTCTACCTACGTAATATGGTATAGATAGTTGTTATACCCGAACGAAATTGGAGCAGGCCGTTAGTTAATTGTATGTAAAATTTTAATTTAACTGGATGTCCTAGGATTGATTGATTTAAATCCTAATTAAAATAAACATTAAAAAGGGTGTGCCATGGTTGCTTAAAGATTATTCCGCTGCGGTAGGTGCAACTGCTTGGACCAGACGAGGCACGAAGGTTAACAAGCTGTTAAACTCGACGTTAATGCGTACACTGATTAAAGTTTAAAATCGATTATATTATCTTCCTATACATATAATAAAATTCTAACTGATCGCTTTCTGTACATGAAGAATATACGAAAAAACTATTATTAAGGACCTTTATTACGCAGCAGAACTCAAAACAATAGTTGGTAGAATTTTTGTCTTTGCATTTGTGCGCGCTAATCTCAGAAACGACTTATCCGATTTCGTTACGGTTTTCACTAATGTAATGCAGCAAGCATCACTTAACATTTAAAGTTTTATTGCAGTTCGTCTATAAATAAAGAAGTTATAAAGTAATATATTTCTTATTGATAGAACGAAAAAAACCCAGTCGTAAAACAATGCAGGTTTCTAAGCGCAAGGCATAGTTTTTCTGACCGGGTGGTTTGCTAGTCTTTAATATACGACTAAGGCAACAAAACATCAAATTGTACCGAAAGAGTTTTGCGGCACGAATGATTCAGCAGTACGTAAAGAGTAAATTGATTTGCAGTGTGAAACATCCAGTTGTACATAAAACGATGTATAGCGTGAATCATTCAGCTGTACGTAATGAGTTTTGTAAAGGAAAATATCAAATTTTGTTATTTGTTGTTATTTTATTTAGATGCAATGGAGAATAAACTTTTATCTTGAGTTATCTAATGACGCAAACAACAACATGTTTCAATTCCCAACCCTAATCCTGGTTAGACGTTAAGAATTATCAAGTAGGTCTTCAAAATGTCAATATTATATTCACATCAATTTTAATAACGAATATTTCACACAATATTCCAGTATCAGAATTTGAACGCGCTATGCGTGAAATTTTATTAAGAGACCGAATTAAAAATAGAATCCCTCGACACACTGGAATAATCAGCACCGATATAGTAGGCTTTTGAAGAGTTATGATCAATTGAATCTCACATCGATCGAAGGACCAAAGAAACACGACATCGCAGTGGGATTTACAACTTTAATAATACATTTTAAAACAGTGATTATGAAGCCTTATACATGGAATTTTTAATCCAATATCTATTACGCAATTTTAACATTCTACAAGTTGTGTTGGATATTATGTCTAAATTTTTATTCTTTATTATTTAAACATACAATATACAAATTTAAAATAAGAATTTATTTAAGTTATAAACGAATAAATATGTATTTATAATACAACGTTTGAATAGCCAATGCTGCCACTCTGTCTGCAATCTCTACAGTGAAATTAACATAACATTTATGTGGAGACAACGTGACCAACCCATGCATATTCAACGTGAATCGTAAATTTTCAATGTCAAATAAAAATAATATAAGACGATACGAACACCTGACCATTATAACCCGAGAGCATGATTTAAAATATCGCGACCGACTGAGATTTATTTCGCGCCGATTTCTCGTTTAATCGCCAAATATTAATTAGCAATGCCCTGAGGTCAATAATCTGATTATTATTTTAGCCATTAATTTTCTTGTTATAATTTTTAACAACAGTCAACAGATTAAAAACAACCGGGCCAATTATTATGTGATCACCTGAGGAGATCAATTCGACGTTCACAACGTCAATGTCCTTTGTATCCTTTCTCGAAGTACATATTTTAGCTTGTACTTTGTATCGATAAATTTTCAAACAACATTGGGTAATAAAATCGTTCAATGTTTTTAAACCTTAAGTTTCTGATAACATTTACTGTACCATATTACCTTGATGCCGATTTTTCATTAATTAATATTGTTAGTACAATGGTGCTGCTGAGTAACGGTTTGTACCACAATACATACCTGTGATTCTTTTTAAACGAAAGGATATTTTAACGATGATTATAAAGTAGGCCCCAAATCTCAAAATAATAAGTTTAAACGGTAGAGCGATTAATTTAAGCAAATCTCTAAATTTATAGCTACGTTTGATAATCTTATCTAACGGTGTTACAATGACAGCAATTTTTTATTGACTGTTTGTAATTTACATAATATTTGGATGTATGATTTAGTACATATTTATCTTATCAGGCCCGTTTAGTCGAACTATTCATAACAACGATGTTTCATGCTAATTATTTACTTTCCTTAATAGCAATTTCATTGTGTCAATGTTTTATGTTAAAAATTAGTTTTTGCTTACATCTTTGTGGAAAATTTTAATACAGGTAGGCTTTGCTGTCCATAAAGGAACTAGCATATTTATTGGAATTGTTTTCTGTCCATATTTATCTGTCTGTATCGGCATCATGAAGAAATAAGTGTACAGATTAAGATAATATTTGGCATATTTATTATTTACATATGGTCAATGTTTAGAATATTTTTCATCTTAGGAAATAAATATTTTCAGGCGGAACATAAGATTATGTCACACAGTACGTAAAGTATGTTAAGAGATTTATAAAAAATAGATACGGACATAGGAATAAATGTAAATGACATTTTAAAATTTGACGTGTCTTTGCAAACATTTATCGAATATTAAAATTTGCCGTCGCGTCAAAGTCCCTACCGTGAGTAAACCCAAAAAGAAATGTGGCAAGAAACTCCCTAGTTGAATGTTTTTCAACATCCAATTCAAAAGTACTCCGACAACATTTTGCCAGAAATACAAATTTTTATTAATCTATCTGTTACCGAGTAAAATTATCTACTATAAAAACGATTTGATTATTAAGCAATTAAGATTATTAGCATTAAAACTGTGAATTTGACTCATCCGTTAAGGGGTCTTTCGCAAAAAAAAAATTGTATTTCACCTGCCGTAAACATATTATTTGTTTGTAGGATATACACAATATATAAGCCTAAATTCTGGTATCATATTGTTTACTAAGGACTTATTTTATATAGGCCAGGTATATAGAATAGTATTGTTGTAGTATTTATGTTGTTATTACATGAAATGTAACAATAATCTAATTAACTTGCAACAATTTTGATTGACTCATAAAGTTTTTACTCAAGTTAGTTATGAAACTATCATAAAAATGTGTAATATTTCTAATTTTCGGAAATTATAGAATCTAGATATTAAACTTAGTGTTTTTGAAGTTAAAAAAGTACTTGGGATACAAGAAAAATGTCTTCAACGTTTTCTCGGGTGACTTACCTAACCCAAATGAAAAATATCACAGAATAGTCCATTTGGGTCATCTTGAACAACACACCCCTCAAAGGAATTGCATGTAATACGCTGCCTGCGATGGTGTGAGATAAATGTGTTCAAAAATTTTGTGTGTGAATTAATCGGATAAAAACCAGTTTTTAATAGGTAAGTTTTACATTTTTGGTCTCAATTTCTTCTCTTGTAAAAAGTTGTCCAATGTTCCATTTGATATATGTTATATAGTAACTGGCCAAGTTTTAATTGGTACGAATATAATTAGTCTTATTTTAACGGTTGCGTTTAAATTCAGATTTGAACTGCTAAATCTCAAGCACCTGGTAATAATTGACATGAGAAAAACAGTCAGGTATATGAGTTAGTGTACAGGTTATTGTAACTTTCATTTTAATTACGGTCAGATCCTTAAGTATGTATTGCCTGTATGTTTTTTGAGCTATGATTCTGATGAAAGAATATTCGGTGAAGTATTATTTATCAATCATATGAAAAACAGCATATAAGCAGCCAGTTTCAAGTGATAAAATGTACCGCTACAATAAGTAAGACACAATGCAGCAGCTGTATGGAACCATTTAAATCCACTTCTTGTGTTTATTCAGTCGTATACTAACACTACCATCCTTAATAAGATTTCCAATTCGGCGGAAAGATAATCAGAAACTCTATTAAAAATGTATCATATTTTAACTGCTTTGAATTATACTTTTCCAATGTATGTACAACATATCAAATGAAATTTCACCGATGCTACTAGATGTGAAAGGGGCTCCTGGTGGAGTCGGAGGTGTATTGAAACAAACCGCTGCTAATCTTGTTAGGCGTGGTAATGACGTGACTAATTATGATACATTCATTAAATTACCGAAAGAAAGTGATGTTATTATTTTCATTTACCCAGTAACGGACTATTCATAAAAAGATGATATATATATATTGACTATTCATTCCCATTCGGAAAAGACATGTTACTACCAAAACACGTCCACCCTTACAAAGGTGCCCAAAAAGTCCATCACATCGTGCAAAACGTATCATAAAAGTTAAGTCTAAGGGCATTCAGTTGTACTGTAAGGTCTTGTCGTATATTGGCAAATCTTTGTCTGCACGATAAACATCTCAGTCTTCATGGACCGACACAAACCTTCTGTGGCCCACAAGAATCTACATTATGTTCTACTCGAGCACGAAACTCGTCATCTAAATTGAAGATTTTATCTGATATTCTAATGAAGAGCGCTGATCAAAAAAATCCTGTTAGTTCAACTTAATTTTTTGTTGCATTTGCTGATTACTTGCATTTTCGGCATTATCCGACTAAGACCTTCTTCTGAATTGCGGAGGAGAAGCTTAGATCAAATATTACATTATAATTGTTTTGTTCAGTTTCTCAAGTATGATTATGAAGATAATAAGCATATAAGTTCCTGGGTTCTTAAGTGAGATATTGAATTTGTATTATTTAATTAACATTTTTTAATTTTATCCTAGTGTCTTTGTTTTTTTCTTCATATGGCATAATTATATAGATTTTATACATAATATTGTTATTTACGAAAAGTCTTATTGTTTCTGAGAAGCTACAAATACATACTGTGATTTAGCACTATATTTGTTAAGACATTTTACATTTATGTTTTAATTTAAATCACTTTGTGACTAGATGCTAATAAAGTTAATTGTAAATTAACAATGGAGTTGTGATTTAACTATGAGATTTGTATGTATAGATATGTATGTTATTACGAGTTGTAGTTACATATGTTTTGAAGCTTTCTTATAATAACAGATAGTTACGCCACAATCGTTCCATTGCTTTTAAGCTCGTTCGGCATTGTTTTATTTAATATACACGAGTGTCTTATTCATGGTATTTGACCTATCATATGTAATACTGTTCCTTTTCTTCTATTTTATAATAGTGTGTTTTAAAATTTCTATTAAAACATATTTTCTATGAAAGAATAACTATTGTGTTTTCTTATTTTATCAAAAACCTGGACGCCTCTACTTAATATTTTCGCCCATTTTTCATTAGCCTGATCAACTCTTTTTTCTGCACTAGTTATTAAAAAAAATTAACGTTTCCATTCGTGCAGCCGGTTTTAAGTATATCGAAATTTCGCACTTTTTCGTCAAATTTAGACTTTTTTGCGAAAGAGCCTAAGTTGAATTTAGTTACAAAGTCCAAACTTCACTTTAGTCCAAACTTGCCAAATTTTTTAAATATTATTAAACACTAGCTGTGCCCGCGACTTCGTCCTCGTGGAATTTAACAAAACAGTTATTTAGTAGAAATAAAAGTAGCCTAAGTTACTCCTTATTACATCAGCTATCTGCTAATGAAAGTCCCTTTAAAATCGGTCCAGCCGTTTCAGAGATTAGCCGGAACAAACAGACAGACAGACAGACAAAAATTGTAAAAAATGTTATTTTGGTATATGTATCGTATGTACATTCATATGCATGTAGTAAAAATCGGTTATTTTAATATTACAAACAGGCACTCCAATTTTATTTATTATTATAGATATAGATAATACCTAAGATATTTTGATACACTTCAGTTAATATAGAAAAAAATATATGATAATATATAAATTGTTTTCGAAATAATTCTTAGTGATATTCGTATGATATCTCTCTTTTTCGTCATATAAATATACTTGTAATTTCAAAGTCTGCAGCTTAGCCCCACAAATACAGAGCATTATTTTAATTATTTGAGTTACGTACCAAAAACAAAAGTTCGTTGTGAAACTTGATAACTGATCAACATATTCTATATGCGCCAGACCTTATGGAGTACCACTCGTTGTTTTCGAATTCAGCATATGAACAAAAAATATACAAAATTCTCTTCCCAACTCCGAGGAAAATATTGACATTTGAAACACATATTTATGTTCGGCAAATATGTGAATTACCTGGTATTATTTTGCGCTTTTAATTTGGCTAGAATTGTAGTTATGACGCAAATGACACTGATTTTAGACACTTCTGTGTGAAATAAAAATCATATCCTCTCCTCTTAATATTGCGCAGAATTAACACTCACTGCTTTTAAATACGTAAGTAGCAATATACACAGTGACGACGCACAACCACCATCAAAATAATAAATATTTTTAGAATTGTTGAAAAGTAAGCATACAAGTCTGTTATTCTAAAACTTTATTACTAAAATTTAACTAATAATAATTCAATTTTATTGTGTACTAGTGAATATCGACGCTGGAAAGCGTAATTGCTGTAGCCCAAGAATATACAATACTGCTTAAGAATATACTACTTAACGTACTATAATTATCTATAGCTTCATAGAATAGAACCACACTGCACAACTCTTTCAACTTCGTTATGTGCACATTAGGGTCAGTTTATTGATTATTCCGTTGATGGCTATCCACGGCGCCTCCTAGAAGATACGAGTCAAACAGGCTGGAAACCTAGAAATATCGCTCCAACATGTCAATAGAGAAATGACTCGGCCAAATGTATTCCCATTCAAATTCTACAGTACACATCGTGAACACTACGAAATCAAGAATAATAATGTCGATATTATAAACCTAATTATGTAAAGGTAGAAATTGTTTGGATTTTTTTTTTGTATCTGTTTGATTGAAAAAAAAAGTAACAATGACATATTTCGTTGGATGACGTTATGCTCCACAAAATTATGGGTAGTCTGTAAGGAAACTAAAGGATTACTTGTTGGCTAAAGGATTAATTATCCGCTTGCCAAATTGAAGTAAAATTAATCTTCAAAGTTACACATCGACAAGGGACTATTAGTGACTAAGCACATAATGAGTCAAAGGGAACATTTATACTTTTCGCCGGCAGTCAATTCAATTAACCAAATAGAAACTCTTAACTATCCCCTTTTTTCATAATTTCATCAATATTGTTTCGGGCTATTTCAAACAGGACAACTGGAAATCAAAAAATAGTGCTTCATCTTACGATATTTATAAAGTGTTTCACCGCATAGCTACGTATTACCTAATGTCTCTATTTCTTTATAAAGTACAAAGAAGGCATTTTAGCCAAATTTTCACCCATCGGCCTATTTACGCTTACGTTAAAACGTGAGATAACGTTATCCTAAGATGTAGTTAGTAAGTTAAAAAGCTTTGAACGCATAAGCACGTCGATCTTTCGGTGCATATTTTTCGTAAACATGTTGGTACTAAGTACCGATATGTTCGTAAGTGGACTTAAATCTAGGTTAATTAGAGGGGAATTACATGTGATTAAAAGTGAACTTATATAATAACCAATTAAATAGCAATTACCTTTATTGCATATAAACTTTAATAAAAAATATTATTATACTTTTCGCCGAAAAACAAAGTTTTATTTAAACCATTTATTCGGGACAATCCTCCAAAATTCGATTTTTACGATCCTATTTGCAGCATACATGCAAACTTTGAAACAAACCTATTTTCTATCATATAATATTCTCCAGGCCCGGCGTTATATTGTCGGTGTCCCATGTCCATTGACGCCTAAAACTACATAACATCAGTTAATGTAATATAGACAAGTATAAGCCAATTTAAAAAAAATAACTTTACCGTTGAAATAGGATGTAAAAAACGCAAATTATATTATATATGTAATTATAATTTTAAAGAATCACTAAAAATTTTACCCAGTATAATTTAAACGTAACTACTATAATACTTATAATATAAATAGGTGACAAGGAACAAAGAATAAAAAATGACTGAGTGAAGAATAAAAACTCTGTGACCAATAACGAATGTTACCAAGAAATACGCCAAAAATTGTTATCAGAAAATCACAATATTTCCGTCAGATAAATATAATTCAACACGTTTCGTAACTCGAATCTTCGTAATATCATAAGTACGTTTTCATTTTCCATCCTATAATGATATTTTACTAATCATTTGACGACAACATTTTAATCTGTGGTACAAGTATAAGTTTCTTACAACAACTTACGTAGCTAAAATCCAAAAACAGTATTATAGAAACACATGAAATAATTTGCTATAAGTACTTAATTTTAGTATATCATCGACGACACATTTTGTTAATAGTCCCCCTTGCCGATAAATTTCTATGTAGAAACGCCACCAATGCGTGGTCAGCCGAGAAGGAAGGATAGATGTGCTCACCACGTTTTCTTGTGACCAGCTTCTTAAAAATCCCCAAATGGTATCAGCGTAGTATACCTCTCTTTTTTCTATATTCTCTTTTCCTTATCGTCTGCGATATATTGATCTTTAATGATAAATTTACTTTTAGAAATTTTTCATACAACTTAGTGGGCTTTGTTAATATAAAACTACAATAGTTGTAAAAGCAATCTATATCTATATCTATATCTATATCTATATCTATATCTATATCTATATCTATATCTATATCTATATCTATATCTATATCTATATCTATATCTATATCTATATCTATATCTATATCTATCTATACTCTATCCACTTAAATCACATAAAATATCTCTTTTGACATAATACGCATAAAATAGGCTATTGCTACGCTAATGATAAAAACATATTATATATCTAGCAATAAAATCTACCAAAGAGGCATAGAGACAAAGTGTGTGAACTAAATATATAACTAAATTAAATATCTACGTCAATGAACATATTATACATTTTGCTATTGACCATTATATAGCTGACCTTCAACTCGTTCAACCTCTGTATAACTATGTGTATACTGATCCAACAAGGTTGACATTGCATACTACTACACCACTACACCTAACACTACGTAGATATAAAAATGAATATGAAAATTACGCAACAAAATAAAAACTTGCCTGAGCATTAACGTCATCCACATTGAAATGTGATTCGAAATTCACAAGACAAGCCATTTATTTTCCGTATAGTAATTCAAAGAAAATGAAATAGCCAAATTCAATAGGTAAAAGAGTATAGATATATTATGTTATATAAAAGATTTTTATAAATTTTAAAGTATACCCGATTAAGAATATCGGAGCAAGTGACACTTGCACATCAGATGTTTCATCTTAGACATTAGGAAAAATAATACAAATATCACCTATATTTATACTACACTTTCGCATTATCTGGGCAAGTGTTGGTTTCATCTTTAGCGTTACCTATGTCTATCGACGGCGGTGACTACTGACTATCAGGTGGCCCATATGACTGTTTGTCGACTACTTACATTAACAATAATTAGAAATTTGTTGATGCGATAACATAGCTTGAATTTCAAAAAGTGTGTAAAAAACCAACTTCGATAAGCATATGTTATAATATACTATATACAATATTCAATATTAAATAAAATATACATAATGTATAATATTGACTTTAATCTTTAATAATTTGAAATCTTGTCGCAAATCTAAATGGGAGAGTAACAACGAACATCTATGGATTACAATCGATAAATATTTACAGGGTAAACCCAATCGAATCGCTGTTTGCGCAGCATACTTGCCACCCTCAGTTAAAAGTGATACACTGCGTCATGCAGTTTTTAGCTAATACTTTCAAAATAATAGACAAAAATTGACACGTGCTGTTAATAGGGGACTTCAACATGAGTAAACTATCATGGTCGAAACTCCCGCGAACCAATTACCTGCACCCATCAAGCAGTTGTCATTTAGATGCCTCCTTTATATATTTTATTGAAGAACATAACTTAAAACAATTTAATTCCATTCTCAACGCCAACGAAAGATTACTCGATCTGGTACTGTTACAGTGAACAGTATACTCATTAGAACAGTAGACCCACATCATCCTCCACTAAACGTGAAAATTAAAATAGATAAGGCGACCAACTTAAATTAAAAAGTAGAGGAAAATTTAACTTCTACAAGGCAGATTACGATGCAAACAATCTTGAATTGGGCAGTATACCATAGTTTGATATTTTTCAAAACTGATAATATTAATTCAATACTTACCATTTTTTATCAAAAATTAAAACTAATAAACGAAAAGCATGTACCGAAAACTAAACCTGGAAATCAAAAATATCCTTTTTGGTATAATAATAAATTAATTCATATATTAAGACAAAAACAAAATATAGATTAAAAGCAAAAAAATTTAAAAACCCATTAGATATATTTAAATTCGAAGCATTAAGATCAGATAGCAACAATCTCATCCGAGATTGCTATAATAAATACGTAAAATCAATTGGAAATAATCTAGCAAATAACTTGAAATACTTTTGGACACATTTAAAAAACATCAGAAAATCTTCAAACATCTATCCTGCTCGAATGATATTGAATACTACAGAAGCTACAGGCGACCCAAGTTTATTTAACCTGTTTGCCGATTTCTTTGCTTCAGTCTACCTCAACTGTGACCCACTCTACTCGTATCATAGTTTCGTACATAATATCTTTATAAATAATCATATCTGTAATATAAAAATTACTACAAAAGAAGTCGTTCAGAAATTAAAAAGTTTTGACCCAACCGGAATATTTCCAGATAAATGGAAATGTATAAGAATCGTACCTATACACAAAAAGGGTGGTCGTAATAACATCGCTAACTTCCCATTTTCCATTTCGATATTATCAACTCTGTCAAAGGTTTCCGAGTCACTTGTACACCCAATATTATCACGTCACGTACACAAGTAATATCGAAGCCCCAACATGACTTTGTTGGAGCTCGATCTACTATCACAAACTTATCAAATGTTATAAGTTACGTTACAAACTCTGTTGATTTGCGACAGGAAGTGTTTGCAATTTACACAGACTTCTCAAAAGCCTTTGACAAGACGAATCATAAATTGTTGGTAGCAAAAATTTTAATATTTTGGGATCAGAGGATCGTTCCTGGCGTAGCTCTTCTCGTATCTGGTTAATAGACATTCATATGTAGCAATCAGTGGTCATTTATCCCAGATATACCGTGGTGTCTCAGGAGTACCTCAAGGATCCATTTTGGGACACTGCTATTCATTTTATTTATAAATCATATTATCGACTGCTTCCAACATTCTAAATATATATTCCCAGACGATTTTAAACTTACCAGAATTATTGAAAGTAATAGCGATGTTCAGTCTCTGCAGGAGGACATCGACAGAGTTGCTAATTAGTGTAAACTTAACAATATGGATCAAAATCCTACGAAATGCTCTTACATAAGTTTTACTCGAAAGCGATCTGTACTTAAAGTTAAATACGCCATAAACAATAGTCCTTTACAGAAACGTGAATTAGTCCGCGATCTGGGTGTGACGATTGACGCCAAGTTACGCTTTAATATTCATATTGATAACATCTATATTGTCATATATCTAGCTTGTAAAACGCTCGGTTTTGTATTTATAAACGCCAAACCATTTAAAAAACTCTAAACCCAAAAACTTCTATACACAACCTTAGTTTGAAGTAAACTAGAGTACGCATCGGTAATATGGAATCCTATTTACCAAGTACACAAGGATCGCATAGAAAGCATACAGAAAAGATTCACAAAATACTTTTCTGCTGGATTAGACAAAAAATCACCCTACGCTACCAGAGTAAAAAATTTCAAATTGACTGCACTATCGGATAGACGAAAATGTCATGACATGGTTCTTTTATACAAGCTACTAAACGGGACAATGGATAACCTTAATTTGCTAAACCAATTGTATTTTAAATTTCCCTCTCGTTTACGGCGGAATCCTATACCACGTGTCACCCACAAAACCTACAAAACTAATCTTGGCCATCACTCTTTAATACCTAGGTTGATCGAGTTATATAAGGAAATGATCTGTATTGATAAGTCACTTGATTTGTCAGTGATAGTAAGTATTAAACAGTTCAAAAATAAAAAAAAATATGAACATCCAATTGTTATAAAACCTTTTATCTACTCCCATGCTTTAAATTCTGCATAAAAGATTCTGAAATAGCTAGCTTACTGTCAACATTAAAACACCCAATGTCCTAATAACCATAATATCATCCAAACGGATGATATAATGTTGTACTGAATTTTATAATAACACTCTTTTGTTTTTTTTCGATCCCTTCTGTGCAAAGGGTTTACTCAACAGACAGCCACATCCTTACTGCTCGATGTGTGGTATCTGTATGAATTTCAAAAAAAGAACCAACCAACCTTCCAACATTAAAGAACACATTCAAGTGAATTTTAATAATTGGACTATACAAAATGTTAATTACTACTACAATAAATAATTCTTTCATTAATACTTAGTTTATTTCTCTATACTCAGTAATGGATGATATTAGGTTACTAAGACTGGCCGTTTTAATGTTAGCAGTAAGCTAAATGTTTCAGAATCTTTTATAGAGAATTCATATTATGGGTGTAGATAAAGTCTTGTATGCAACTGTTGATAATTAGATATTAAAACACTCATGTGATACTATTTTCACACTCGGCTTCGCCTCGTGTGATAAACACACATTCGTATTTTACTACCCCTTATTAACAACAGTTGCATAAATAACTAATTTCACCTTTTCGTACTTATTATTTAACATTAAATTATTGAACAACTTTTTTCTTCATTCTAAAATTTTGTAGTAATTTTACTTCTAAGTTATCGTACCATTATTTAAATTTGCATGCTGTAACTATCTGTAAGTGGAATTATGTGTAAGAAAGCTACTTTAGACTATTATTATTTAAAACAATGTATTGTCACATTTAATTCGGTTGGTAGTTCAATTATATGACTAAATAAATAAATTATTGTAATGACAGCTAAAAAGTGATATATTTTATCATCTTAAAATCGCGCCACCTCACTGACAATTGTCTCATTATCATATTGATGACTAGTATTAGAATATTATATAATAAAATCAGACCGATTTTTCTGTAGTTTACTAAATATTACTTGAAATCAATTTATTCTGAGAATAATATTTGAACGATTCTATTATCAGCGAATGTCGGTGGTATCCAACCTCTTGTAGCTTCGGGAAATATTTAATTACGTTTAGCAACTGCACCTGCTCAATAAATACAGATAAAAGTCTATAAGTTCACACGCAAGCTCGTCATTTTTTAAATTAAAATTCCTGATTTTAATTTAAAGACAGACCACCTTTCGGACAAAGATAAATAAACCCATACTAACTTAAGAATTATCAAACATTTTAACCGCATGATCAATTTGTATGAGGATATTCTTACAATTATTGATTTTCATGTGACTTTTTGTAATTACTCTATAATACAAATAAAACGAGTTTTGTAGTTTTGTTAGTAGAAATAAGGAACGAACATTTTTTTAAACTTCGATTTTAAACTTTGTAGCATTAAATTTAAAAAGTTACAAATTAGGTAGTAGGTTCATTTTAAATCAGTGAGGAGAATAGTCTGGTATGAAAGTTTCCTTTATTGACGCAACTAATCATTAATTTCTGATACGTTCATTACTAAAAATCACAGTTCATTCCTATTGAACTGAAGACCCGTCGCTCGTCAGCCGCCATCGGTCGGTCAAGAGGCGTCCCGCTTCTTACTCTCGGAGTTTTATAATATATAATTGTAATGTAATGTACACATCATTGACTCTAGTTAAGTACATGACATGAACTTGACTGCAGAACATCGGCACTATTTAATAAGAATTTACCGACACTGTGAAGTCACAAAAAGCGTTACAGTAATTGCAAATAAATAATTCAATCTGTTTTTCGGACTACAAATAGTTCGGCACTTCGATAAACAAACTAATATTATTTACTGAGATTAACTGTTATTTGTTATTCTATTGGATAAATATTTTTATCATTATTTTTTACTTCGAACATTAACTATTTATTAATTCATATTACTTTTATAAAATATTCTTGTTAATATATCAGTGTCAATCAAATCATAATTATTTGATTCAAAATTGTAAACTGTTTTAATTAAAAATATGAATAAATAAATAATTATTTAATTGGTATTGTTATTAAATAAATATTATATATATAAATATAAATATACATGTATATTAAATAATAATAATAATTGAGGTGGTAACAGATACTTTTAAATCTTTATTAATGTTTTAAAGAGGGAGTGAGAATATTGTGAGTTTTTGTACCTATATGCGAAAAGTAATTTCCGGAACCACGGAATTTGTTTGAAAAATCCTTTTTTATTTCAAAGGTACAAAAAAAAGGTACATTATTCAGGATGACCATAGGCTGTATTGAAAAATCTGTCTCTCCGTTTGAATGCGATAACCTTGAAAACTATGGCACGGGTGTTCATACCAATTTTAATAATAGATAGACTGATTTCGGAGAAAGATTTAAGTGTATAACATGGACAAAAATTTATGAAATGCCAGATAAAAATTAACGCCATTTCGCGTGCAATTACTGCCTATTTATGAACTTAAAAGTTAACTGTCCAGAATATATTTTAAATGTATTATGTAAATCTATCCGCAGAAATCATCTACCTGGCGGTAAAAACTGTGTATATATTACGTAGTAGTAATTAATGTAGAAATAGCGACTTAATTATACATTTTATGGATACCAATGAATAAACAAGTAATAAAATTAAGTTAGGAGGAAACAGCGGAAATGAGAAGATGAAAGATACCGTTTTGTAAATTAGAAGTGTCGTTTAATAGCATTCTTAAATAGACCCTGAAACAAGAATTGATCACTTCCCGACACTGCAAGTTTGAAATGCAAATAATATCTGTGGTTGCTGTTCTTCAATTTTTGCCACTAATTCTGCCATGAATCTATTTGCTTTAAACAACTTTTTTCGGTTTACAGAGTTCAGAGTTAAGAGAGAGGGATAACCAGCAATTTTTTCAAACGAAGTGTCTTCTATCTCTGTTCTGTACCTATAAATACTTTTATTCATAAATTAATTAGAGGAATATGTTGAAAATTTGTTCATAGGTCTACGCTACCCGTGACACGGAGAATTCTAGTGCAGTTGACTTAACGATCTAAGTGTTTATTTATTTACTTTAGTTAGTATTGTATTATTTAATATTCAGTCAGTGGATTGATTGTTTATACTAAACAATCAGGCGTAAGCGTTTGCTATTATCATAGTGTATAAGTTTATAGAATCTTTATTTTGTTAACGAGACTTCTGAATGCGTATCCATGCCATATGAGACAGAGAAAGAAAGTATTTATTTGAGTGTAAAATTATACAACGATTAAAATAAATTGTATTAAGTATACATTAAAATTTAAATGTGTACCGCTGCATAATCCTTAGTTAAGATTAAGAATAATTAAAATTAGAATATAATACTCTTGTATTGTGATAAGGTTTTCTACAAGGTAGCTCACCAGGGCCTCTAGGCAATGTAACATTTAGTTTTTGAAAGCTGTAAAATGACATGATATATATGAGGAACCTATGGACTTATGTCACTTCATACATTTGATATTTTCCAATTTTGTCATTGCTAACAATATGTACGCTATATAGGACACATGATTAACTTTAAATTGTAATAAAATAAAAAGACTCGTATTGGCATCGGCGCAGAACTTGTCGCAGTAACTAAATTATAATTTATGTCAATGATAACGGTGATTTTAAAGCAAAAGTTAAGGTCATTTCTCGGTCAAAAGTTCAAATATGTCGAGTATCCATCACCATCCGAATAAAGGACTTCTTGCGTCGCTTAATCACTCGTTGCGGTACTTTTATTTAACGCCATAGTAATCTGAATAAGAAGTTAATTTCGCTCATAATCTTAATTTATAGATATGATTAAATTATCAAATTTTATATTAATTAAATATTTCTAGTTTTAACGAAAGAAATAAAACGATGACGTTATGATCGTAATAGCGTTGATAAATAAAAGGTATTCCGACGAACGTCTTTCACGATTTCATGCGTCACTATTCTTTTTTCTTTCTCTTAATATCAGCTTTCGCAGACGTTACATCCCCCGTAAAAAGTTATCATTGTTTACGCAGTCGAGATACTGTCCTCGAAATACATACTGAGATCGTTCAACAACTTGTCTGTACGAATGTAAATTTTATACATATGAAACGGCATTCGTAAGTAACAATTCATAAAACAAACACTTATGTATGGCTCAAGAAGAAATATTTTGGGCACATAGATGTATGCTAATAATCGAACTCGGGTCGATTTGTTATGCAGGTCGATTTGTACTAATAAGGCTGTCTTCTATTTGCTCTGTTTATTAAAAAACCTTTCAAAATAATCTCTACGTCTATATACTCCCTACATAAATATAAGGAAACACAAATGAAATAAGGTCTCAATTTAATTTAATATGATTGTGTTTAGTGGTAATAAATAAGAATTTACACATTAGATATTTCGAAGACACGATAAAATGTCATGTAATTTACATCATTGGAAGACGCTTGATGTAGAGATTATTAACACAAATCATGTTAAATCTGATAACCTGACCGAAGTAAATGGGTATAGTCAATACTTTAAATAGGGAATAGTTAAATAATAAAATGCTAAGTTGAACATATTTGATAAGCAGTAAAAATACAAAACTAGTATTCGAGAGAGAGAGCTTTTAAGTTGATATTTTATGTGTTTTTATGAATCTACAGTGCCTAACATGATTTATCGTAATAGTTTATTGAGTGCCGCAAATATAATTTATTAAAAAACGACTTCATTTAACAAACTTCGTTAAATGCAAAAAATAAATAAATGATAATTTAAAAATATTTTATATGAGCACCTTGATAAATTTTTCATTAATCAATATTACAGAATCGGATTTTTTGTACTCTGAGTTGATTTTTTGAAAAGGTGATTATTATCTATGACTAACTTAAAAGTTTTTACTTACTGGTCGGCAGGGTAAACATTATGAGGGCCAGCAAAAACTAAAGAAAAGGTCACGCATGAACGTATGTAATCGTAGGTTTCCGCCAATGTGTTGAATACCTTGTAGTCAAATGTAAAACTGTTTATACCAATCAAGTAATTCTATGTAGTAATATACATTTGAATCAAAAGTCTCTCTCTGTCTGTCTGAACGCGATAATCTCAAAAACTGTTGTACAGATTTTATGCGGTTTAATCGATAGATAAGAGCAAACATAAAAAAATATATAAAACCGGAGTTAAAATCGGATAACAATTATTTCAGACGCAGTTACTGTTTGTGAACATAATAAGCATGTTTCCAAAGTAACATGAATGAGGTTTCTATCTATATTGTATAGAAGAATTTACTTATTTTTATAAGAAAAACCTTGCATTAAGCAAAGATCAGCTTTAAAAGAAAAGAAGTGATTTTTTTTTACAAAATAAGCTCCTGGAAAATAGTAATCTACACTATTATTATAAGAGTGCGCATTTTGTGCGGAAAGTAATTCCCAAAACTACGTCACCTATCTGAAAATTATTTTGCCATTTGAAAGGTTATATATAGGTAGGTATATGTATAATAATTAATTGTTGATCCCGAACAGTATCGGGACGAGTAGCTTGTAAATAACAAATACATATTAAGGCCTCCGGTGATACTAATTAATAACGGGGGTCGTTATTTGGGGATTGGAGTAATGTAAGATAATTGAACTGCCCCACAATTGCTGTGGTAACTTTATAGAAACTTTATTAAATAAATACTGTCATATAAGAAATAATACATGTACGTATACTAATTATATTATTAGTACGATTAATACTTGCAAAAATAAAAAAACATTGTATTACCAAAAACTATAAAGTTCATCTGAAATTAATTTAATTATTATTATGTTCACAAAACGTTTCTCTACCAACTATTGGCAAACGTATGCCTACAAAAACCGGTCTTGAATAGTCAATGGTATACATAGAGATAAATAAGAGTTTCATCGGAGTACCAAATTTAAAGCGGATTCTCGGCTTCTTGTTACCCAACAAAGCCTCTGTGATGCCTTTTGTCGATGACGATGGGCAGCGATGAATACTTACCATAAGTTGGCTCGTTAGCTCATTTGATGGGTATATAACCAGAAACAGTCCAATGTGTGGACCTATAGCGTTTTTATTTTAAATAACCTAATAACAAGTCTACGGTTCTGGGAAAGAAATTGTTAAACCAGCTGATAGTAAAATTATATGATATGAACACAGTAGACGGAGCAGAGGTCATATAAGTATAAAATAAATAAAACACATACATAACCGAACAAAGCGAAAGAACATGTTATATGTGTCGCAAACCTAAAGAACGAGTATTAAAAACGTCTTCATTTAAAATTCATCTATAAACAACACGACCATCGAAATGGCTTGGTTATTAAAGTTCTGTCTGTCTAATATTAAAATATTTCCTAAAAGTTAATATACATTTCTCCTTATTAAGACCAATTTACAAGACCGCTGTAGCTCACTAGACATGTAAAGGATGAAGCAGTAAAGTTCCATTATACCGTGTACTCTTATTTCAGGTTCACTGTCTGTTTACTCAGTCATTAGTACGAAGGCTACGTCTGTTGACATGTTGGCGTCAATTACAAATAAGTACTTGAATATAGAGAAGTTTCCAAACCGGCTTATATTGCAGGATTATTATTATAATGCTGTAATGCCTATTCTATTTTAGGAAATGAAAATATTGTACGATTCGCTGCGAAGAAACAACTCGTTTTAAGCTCCTTGTGATTCGATATGAAGGGAGTAAGGACCAGTCGCGCTTGCAAAAGTGTTTCATTTTAGTCCTCACTGTCTATGACTGTCCGCAAAGGGGACTGTAGTTATAATTGGAGTTTAACTTATTTGTTTACATATTTAATCATCCTATAGTGTAAAACAAAGTCTCTGAATTAATTGTAATTTCTTGTAATAATTCTTAAAACGTAAACAGCAAGCCTTTTCATGCGATTTTTGCGAAGAGATTCACAAGGTTTAAATAGTGTTGGCTTAAAATATTTATCAAAACGAATAAGAGTTATTTGGGATGTGGTTACGTTTCGAAATGGAAACACATGACTAGTGATAAAGAAACTAGTTTCTTGACATATTTGTTTGACAACTTTATGTTTATATAAAGTTCTGTAACAAAAGGTGGGCAGAGTGCATTAATTCTATGTAACTCGAAGCCCATTACAATGATTTCTTTACTGTATTTCAATATAAAGCAGAATATGTATTTTAATGACATCTGTCACTTTTAGCGAAACAGGTGCGTACCAGTCTTTGGCAAATGAGAAAGAGAATATCAAAGTTATTAAATATATAGAATATGGTGAATACGCATATTCTAGAGTCGTGGACCTCTAACGGACATACTTACACGAGTTACATACACGAGTTACCATCTTCTATACTAATATTACAAAGAGAAAACCTTTGTATTTTTGTATGTTTGTAACGAATAAACTCAAAAACTACTGAACCGGCTTTAAAACTTCTTTCACCATTAGAATGCTACATTATTTCTGAGTAATATAGGCTATATTTATTACTAGAAAAAATAAGGGATTTTTGCTAAAAAACTTCAGTAACGTGAATCAAGGTGTAAAAAATTTGCTTAAAAATTTCTTTCATCGTATACGCTGCAGAAACTGTTGATGATAGAAAGAAAAATGTTCTACAATATTAGAGAACATGTCAATATCTACAAATAACTTCGCGATACTATATGTCCAACTATTGTAGTTATGTCCACTAGTTATAACCACTTTTTACATTTTAAAAGCTGACCAAAATTGGACCATAATAACCATACCATCGTATTAATCCTTATCCAAATAAATCATTTCATATTCAAAACTGTTGTAATACCTATAGATAACTTTTTGAATTACTCCAATTGGACATTCCCTTCAGAAGATTTTACGAATTTAGGAAAATCAACACCGCCGCCGCCCCCGGGTAATGAACAGTGTGGCCCCACGCAAAGCAGCCGTAGCGTAGGCCGGCGGAAAAGGCGACGAAGGAGGAGGCACGAAGTGCGGGGCGGGCACATCTATGAAATAGGTAGTCGCGCGGTCGGCTCCTTACGTAGCGGATATATGCAAACATTAAATATGTCCTTTATAAAGATAAAATTATAAATGTATCTCAAAATGTTTAAAAATAAAAGTACACCCGTGCGAAGCCAGGGCGGGCCGCTAGTTAAAAGATAAAGAGGATAATCATATTAAGCATACATTATGGTGCACCATATATAGAAGTGAAAGCTAAAGCTGTACTTTTTACGCATAGATATAAATTAATTAATTAATAATTGTGTCAACTACTACAAAATAAAATTCCAAATATCATAATTAAAAAAAGTATTTTACTAGAATTACGTATTTCATAATAAATGCACAAGATGCTTAAGGAGGTACTACGCGGTTGTTATGTAGCTACCATTATTAGCATAGGCACACTATATTCCATCTGAGCCCCTTGAGAGATACCTTTGATTTACTATATTCACATGATGCTGATATAAGTGACAACTGCTCCAAACAGAACCGCAGTCCGAGATAGAAATAGCCATTCAAAGATGGTCATTTATGATAAGCTATTAATATTTTTTATTGATTTGATATTACTTAAAGGTATATAGCCAACAAAACTGTACATAGATTGTCAATAAATTTAAATTTTCATTACTTTGGCATCGTTATGATTTAAAATACTTATGTTCAAATGATTTTCTATGTAACCCTTGCTTCGTTTTGGGAAACAATTGCTACTGGTAGCCCGGTTGCTCGTGCTCAGCTTGGTAAGTGAGGGTCCCGGGTACGATTTCCAACCGCGACAGACATGTGGACCAATAAATGTTTGTTCTCGGGTCATGGGTATTTGTGATGTCATATATGAACATCCATGCCACATATGTATGTATGAGTGTGGGAGTTTTATACAATTGTTATATTATCCCCATAAACTTAAACCTCTTCTGTAAATCCACGTATTATTAATAATTTCAAACTTTACATATTTCGCCTGGATTATGAGCGAATGGTTTGGAGCGTCTTAACAATCCTTTTTAAAAACATAATTTTTCTTAGTTCAGTCACAACTAAGAGAAATTTGTTTGAATAAATCTTTTACTTTGGTAAGAAAATATTCATGTCGATATGGGGCTAAAGAGGCTTAAGAAACGGCGTTATATCTCAGTCATTGGGAGCTGTGATTGTAGTTACAGTTGAGGTATACAATCAAATGTCCATACCTTCCGAGTACTGTACTCATTTAAGTGGTTTGCGAGATTTTTTCCTATTTTCATATCAAAAATAAAACATTTTACATATTTGGTAATCACGCATATTGTTAATCGATAGAGATTATCAATTATGTTTTAGTACAATAAATTTATTTGTATATATATATATATATTTTACCATATACCATTTTGAAGGATACTTAACCCAAAACGGACAAAAATACCCTAAAATTTTGAAACTCTTTAACACATCCAACATCAAAATTACACACCAAAATTGTATTTTATTTTAATATATTCATTCTGTATATTATATGATTAATACTGAATTTTCATCACTTTGAGTAAATATAAATAAATATTTAAAAAAAACGGGAGCTAAACGGGACGTATATAATCCTTTTATATATCCTTTTAAGCAGGAAAGGAAATTGGTTAATTAATATAAGGGAGTTCTAAGGTAACAAACATAAAAAAATACAAACGAACTAACAACCTCCTCCTTTATGGAAATTTAAAAAAAAACATTAGTAGTTAGTTATCACAGTAATGATTCTCTGACTGTAAATATTATTCATCATAGTGAATAAATATAAAGATCGTAAAATTAACTTCTTACACTACTACGGATATATTATAAGTTAATCTTCTCAAGGTCGTTTTTATTTTATAAGGAAAATAAACCCTACATATGTCAAGGCTTCTCATAAGGTATTTTACGATTGCAAAAACACAAGAATATTTTCAAAACCTACGGAAGTATATAATTAAGTATTTTCATATAATTGCGAACTTTTAAAAGCCTTTTACCTGCCGCTTTTGTGACGCTATCTAGATTTAGGTATAATTAATTTTCCTCTCAATAAGGCATATGAATATATTCGTTTAATGTTTTTGAGAAAACACGTAGGAAATCAAAATTTTCAGACAAAAATTCACACGAATATTATTTTATGGAAAGTATTATTTTAACTTTACATACATACTTTTATGTTAAACCACTATAGTTACAATTTCGGTTAACTCGAATACAAATAATTCGTTGAATTTAACTATGAATTCAACAGAATCCGCATTTGTTTATTGAAATATAAAAAAATGAATACGCAATTACAAATCGTTCTTTAAACATAGCTATATTATGCTTACTTAAATTCCAATTCAAAATCATTTATTCATTTAGGTATTTTGTAATTACCTGCACTTGTGCACGCTGTTTTGCTTCTACTAACGTTTCAAAGAGGTTCAGGATTTCAAACTAGTATTTTTGCTAATTGGCTTATTGAGAGTGCATCCTTAGATTATATAAACAGTGATATTTTATTACTTGATTTGCCGCCACAACCATCTAGAAATCCTTCATAACAACCGACAAATTATCGTAAAACTTCATCTTTTATCTATTTAATTTATTCGATTAATTATTCTTAAGAAAATATGACATGTAACTGATTAAAATGTCATTGAGTATGGAGTGGGATGGGAGGCAAGATCTTGATCACAACATGTATTTAATTTTTCTTAATCGAGTTAAATGCTCATACCACTGTTAATTGTCGTGTCTAAAAGAAGTTCTTCATACTATCCATATATTGTTGCCAATTCATTCTTTAAATGATAATTGCAAATTGTTTCTCGTGGCAACGTGATACTTATAAAGTAATTAATACAACAAAAAAAAATTACTGAAATAATAAAGAAATGATTGACTAATTATTCAATTCTAGACTTTACAAATCACATACATTTTTGTGAATGTGAAAAAGAGCGGTTTGAAACTGAGAAATACTTAGTGAGTATACTTATAAAGATAATACATTTTTGTTACTGAAATTTTACAGACTTAATCATAATTATTTTACAAAATTTTTAATATAATACGATATGCAATTTAATTGCGAGATATTTGATTTATTTCATTTTTAAGTAAATAAATTTGTAAGTAAAGTTACATATTAAAAGATGTGTTGTCTTTACTAATCATTGCTGGTATTGGCTACGAATAGTCAAAAACAGTCAAGTATAAATTAAACTCGCGTAGAATAGGATTCCGTGTTTCTAACATGTTCAGAAATATTTTTTCACTGTCATTCAAATTTTATGTATATTTCTGTAAAAGTATGAGTGAGGAAGGTTCAAATTTTAATCACTTTTTTGGGTATATTGACAATGATTTAAACAAGTTTAAATACAAAACAGTATATTTTATATTTGTTCTCTAGCTAGCTATAAAAATATCGACTCGTAAATCTGAAATCGTTTACTTACTTTTTTTCTTTCTTCTTATTTCTTGGCCGATAACGCATCCTTACGTCATACCTTTGGTGCCTTAGATTAACTACGCCATAATTATAAATCATTTATATATAAGTATACATGTATAAATATATTTTATACATTTATACTTATATATAAATGATTTAATTATGAAATATAAATAAATAAATATAAATGAAATATAGTAAAAGTATAAATATATGTTGTATTGACTCAAACATTGTCGTGATAAATTTGCTAGTACACAGAAGTTAACATGTCTAAATTAGATAAATACTATATAACACTTCTAGCACAATCAGTATATCTGATGTTAAAATTCATTAATAAATAAATTGTTAAAAATATTTCATATAGAAAACACATTTTAAGTTTGTCAAACTTATTTTGGATTGTAATTGGCTAATTAGTATGAGCATAAAAACTGTTGTAAGATGACAATAGGGTTAGTCGAAGATGGAAGATCAAGCATTGTAAACAAATAAATATTTACGAAGTACACTTTGTGTGATAATATTGATAGAATCCCCGGCTGTCCTGTACAGGTGTTACTAAAATACATGGGCGACGGTGACACTTACCATCAGGCGGCTCGTCTGCTCGTTTGTTGGCTAAATAACCAAATTTTATTTATGTAAATAAAAAAATACCGTGTACCTTCGTTTGGTATCAAACTTGTTAATATATATAAAATTGATTTAGATTCATCGCGACGATCTAATAAAAAAGGAACTTGCTTCAATGCTGACCCAAAAATCTTCGTTCGAAAGCATTCGGCTCTCGGTCATTCACCCTGTTTGTTCAGCTTATGCTTTCTTACCATGAGTCAATTATGACAAGGCTTCAGGTCGATGTGATTGTTGGCTCTTTACCAAATATCTTCAAACATTAAACCTGTCTTATTTCACTAGTGCCTAACACAAACATCGGGTCAATAGGTCTCTGAATATTGAAGCGTTTCATTTATCTAACTGTACCATCGACATCTTATCTTTCTATTGGACAGGTAACATATTTCCTTGATGGCTATTTATGTCTTGTTCTTTTATCAAATGATTCATGTAAATACAACACTAAGAGCCATATATCTATGCGTTCTTTGTGCTACGGATATGTATGGAGCTTCTAAAAAAAGTGGTACCGGTTAATGTTGTGTACAGATATTGTACTAAATCAACAAGTACATAAATCTGTACAGTATTCACGAAGCCAGGGATTTTAAAAATTAAATGAGTCTTAAATTTATAAAGTATCCAGTAAATGGATAGAAAATTTAATGAAATTTATATTTTAAAATTCACTAGCTGACTCTGTGTGCAATACATTTATCCAAAAGAAAATCTGCTCTTACTAATCAAGTGAACTTTATCGTTCTGAACTTATCCTCACTCGTATTCGACTTCAAAAGGAAATACTACAAAATGATGGAAAAAAAGTGTAAATTAATAAATAAAACATTATCATAGGCGCAAGATTCTGAAAGTCTGCGCCAGGTTCGAACCATAACAATACTTAACGATTTAAACACCTAACTTAATAACGGAATATACTACAAATAAAATAGTAGCATGTAGCCTAACTGAACCTAACGTATCTACCAACTATTTGACTTGCCACCGACTTCAAATATTTTAATATGTAGCGCACATAATAACATGTCATTTAAATTAAATTTCACTTTTAATCATAATCTTGTTTTTCTTTCTGAAGTTAATTAATAATTTTTTTAAGCTTTTTATGGCGTTACAATTCAGAATTTGACTTATAATTGCGACGAAGACTAAATAAAAAAATCAAGTCTACGTAGTTATCATAGAATGGAATAGGATACTAAACTGTAATGTACCCAGGTATTTTTTTTATCAAATTGGGGGTAAAAACAAGATTTTTGTGAAGGTTTTCGTATAAACTATAGGTGTAGATTTATATTACAAAATTATAGCCTTAGTAGTTTTGGAAATAAAAGGATGGGTAAATTTTTGTACATTTGCATTTTTTTATATTGAATATCGAAATTGTGTTCAAAATTTAAACTTTATGCATCCAGTAGATTCAAAGGATAACAAATGTAACGGGCGCAAAAGTCGCACATGCAAGTAATCCTACTAATATATAGTTCTGTCGTGATTTAATATTGAGTGCGAGGTCCCATAATAACAAAAAAAATTAACAGCTAATAAAATTACAAGTATACCTAAAAAAATCAGTTGACGTCATAACCGGCTAAAAATTAAAATTTTATCTATATATAGACATAATATTATTGGGAAATGTTAAATTGATTATCTAATGTGATTAAAAAAACTAAACACGAATGTATGTTTCTCTTTATTTAGGAATCATTTATAAGTCATTAAATTAAAATCTCTGTTGACATTAGTAGCTTTTTTAAAACCGACCAAGTGAATGGCAGATTTTGGGTTCCGTAACTCTGATAAGTACCGTAGGGTTCAATGTATTGTCACAATTCAACTATTGCGCTATTTATTACACTTTTCCATTACAATATTTATAAAAATTATCCTCCATTCAACTTGCAACTAACACTGGCATGCGTCACTGCAACCACAAGAACGTACCGTCGACATTCATTATTATTACATTTAAGGCAAACCATTTTGTGTCTGTTTTGTCTCATGTCATTGTTATTGGATCATGAAATTCAAAGATACACCAAGCAACATCTCAAATGATGACTCCATGACTTAAAATTTTAAAATTAGTTACTTATTATTATATTAGTAAATTTAAAAACTACTATAAGTACACAAAACACCCATGCATACGTCTTGCTACCGCCTGCTCGTGTGTAAATATTTTTACACAACAGATTGCTTTGCTTATTGCTTATTCCAAGAATATACCATATATGATTATCTTTTTCCTCCTATAATATGATTCACAAAAGCACAATAACGAAATAGATAGATTCCCATATTTATTTTCGAGTTCTCCTTATTCCTAGTATTCACTGTTATATTTTAAGTTGTCAGTAACCACTACATTTGTCCTCCAAATCATTTATCTAGCGACCAAACTGCCATTTAATCGAGTGTCGCCTTTTCGTTTTCTATAATTTGTCGAATTAATGAGGCGTTGGTTAATCTATTTAAATGGTCTGACATCAATCGCCGTCTTCGTTATAAGTTGTATGTAATTGATACATTAGTTTAAACTTGATTTTGAGACAGTATGGCGGCAAAGAGTTGTTTCAGTCTGAAAATAAAGAATTTAATTAACTTTTCCGTATTTAGTGGATACCTGTACACGATAGTGTTCAACTGCTTTAATTTTAAAATAAGTTTTGGGCAATATCACAAAAACTACTCGTATAGCCAATAACTTAAGACCGTTCTTAGCATAAACTATATTAATAGCCAGTATGCCGGAGTTACTCATGTTGAAACATATTTCAACAAAGTTTTTAAATTAGAACAATGTTAAAAAATATTTAATAGTTTTTAAATCCAACATAAATAGTCTCAGTAAGAGAAACAGTTCCAAATAACTACAATTCACTGTATTACTATGACTTACCAAATTTACCTTCCCAGATTCACATACATCCGTGGTTCATTACAACGCACAAGTTATTTTTCACAAGTCACCTAGAGCATATTAAGCCTTGCAAATGACTTCGAAAAAGCTAATATCATGATGCATATAATATAAAAAGCTAGTGTACTGTATTTTAAACATAATCATGACAACGTACAGCTCAGCATACCTTGATAAACAAAACAGGGTGTAAACCATTCCCGTAGTACAACCCGCAGATTCTTTACCTAGATGTCTAGCCACTACCCTCGTTATAAAATCAATCTAGAAATATTTTAGTCGTTAATTTTTACCTGCAATGGTCACCCGAGCCATGCTAGATTAGTTGTATTATTAATGATTGAGCCAAGTCGAAAGTGTTATTCAAATGTTAGTTTGAGCGCATCTAAGACTAACGTCTTAACAGGATCTAACATTTTATTCATTACTAAATATATATATTTAATTTTAAGTCATTGACCATGAATATTTGTCTGATATATTACCTCCTAAACAAATGTGAAGTAAACCTTTACGTCGAAAGTTCAAATATGAATAAATTAATCAATATTCACAATGAGACGAGAACATTATTTTTTGTAGCCCGTTTATTCATTAGATCGTTATTATTACAAATTTTACTTTCAACTTGTATAATTAAATTAATAAAAAGAAGTTAATAGTCAAAACGTATTATATCTATATCAATTATATTATTTCTAGGAAATAATTATAGCTTCGCCTCGTATTTTATTTACGTATTGATCAGGTTCCCACATCAAATTTAAATGTTTCTAACGTACCTACAAAAAATTATCCATGATATATGATAGACGCACTGTTTGTCATCAGCTAAATGCTAGATGCTGCGTTCATTCTTTCTTCTATGATATATAACACGCAATTTCGATTCAGACTTGACTAGTATTTTTTTTATTATGTCCAAGACTTAAAATACAAATATATTTACACGTCTCGTTCGGTGATTTCCTGATGTTAATTCATCGTACACAGCGATGATTCCACCTGTTTCGACATTGAAATTTTTTAATAATAGCCTAAGAATATTAAAACTCATAAGAAGAAACGTGATTTTACAGCACGTAGGAGATAAGTTAAAGCGCAATGCCGACGCTTTGTCTGCCGGTGCCATCCAGTTATTCAACTTCGACAGAAAGTTGTTCAGACGAGTTTCCTAGTCAACGCATACACAGAATAACGATGCATGATATCAAATTTTACGTAGAATTAAATAAATATTTTCAGTTTCTTTTTCCACATATCTCTTGGAGCTTATTTTATGCCCCATTTTTTCGACATTAAACGGAATAGGCAAGTACAGACGTCTCTTTCGGGAACTATGATTGGAATTATGCACCTTTATTTTTCATACTTATGCTTGTATTAAAAATAAAATTGCCACATAATAATCTCTGCACATCTGAAGGATCTTCAGTAAATAGATGTAATAGATTATTGTTTGCATACCGCAAAAAGTACTAAAGAAAAATATTGTTCTCAAAAATATGTTATACCCATCATGATCAACGTGGTGGACTATAGCTGATACCGCTCACATGCCAATAGGAGGTAACGTCAGCGTAGGGCATGACTAAGGGCACTGGCACTGATGGTTTGAGCTCAAGCTTTGTAGTAAGATTTAAAAAGATTTAAACATTTTAAAACAACACGTAATTAATTTGTAAGTGTTAACATGGGACTTGCAATTTTTTCAGTCAAAAAATATTTTATTACACAATTTTTCAACAATTCTTCAACGTTTTGCCTGCAGGATCATCGACAACTATAGAGCTGATTAATAATATAATAATAAGGCCATTTATATAAAGGTCATCTAAACTGGATACGACTTTCGTGATGATATCGACAAAGTTTTATAGAACTTACAGAAATGTAATCGCGCTTACCTTGTGAAGAAAAAAAATTACAATGAATCCGATAAACACGATTATAAAGATAATAATCAGTATATAACATTAATATCTCCCAGTCGAATACGGAACAACTAAAAATAAAAGTTAACAGCAAAATAATAAGCTCGTGACCTATCAGTTTTTGCATAAATAGATTTTTTTTGGGGTAAAAAACTTAAAACAATTAACTTGATATTTTAAAACACATTAGTCATGCATAAAAATCAAACTTCGATATTTTAGTTCACTGGTTAAAAGTAATCGATCCCTATCATATTTTTTCTTTTAGCAAACTGACATTGATTGCCCGTTCATTATTTTTCATATAGATTTATACTGAGGGGCAGGTTTTCTTTTTTCGCTACTTTTTATATCTTTTGATTTTTTTAATATCTATTGATTTGACCCGGAAAATGTATCTTGCAAAATATACTGAAAATTACATATACTTACATTTAAATAATTTTATTTCGCTTGTCATAAATGCGCAAGACGTGTCCTTAATCATCTAAAAATAATGAAATGAATAATCATTTATTCTCCAATTAATCAACTGTTTGAAAATCGATCATTTATCTTAGAATATTATATTGTGAATTTATAGATTTAAATTTGCTTATAGACCTTTCATACCTATTTATAACATGGAATACTGCAAGTGAAAAACTGCACATTAAAAACAATACAAAATCGAAGTATTAATGAAGCAATAATTTTATATTATAAAGAACATTAATATGTAAATTAGCGAAGCCCAAGCATAAATTCACCTCAGGTGTTAAACCGGATTGGTTGGTAACAGACAAAATGTCTCCTAAAATATCAGAATCAGTACCTACTCGATGTTTTTCTTTTTAAATTATTTTTATTTACTGATAAATAAATAAATCTATTGTGACTAAAATACACCTTTCTGATGATGATGACAGGTAAAATAAAAGGAAACTGAATGTGAGTCGTTCTAGATAAACAATAAGTTTAAATGTGCTTAAATCGCAAATACCGTAAAATTTTGCAGCCTTTGACACAAAAAGGTTGATTATACGTTATTCTTTCCTTGTTTTTAGTTGCCTATAATTTCGCATAAGGACCACTTCCGTTCCGACCAATATCTGTCAACATATTTCCACCTTTGGCTCTGACACATCACAAGAACTCGATTTCATTGACAACCACCGGGTGCAGTATAATGAGTTTTAAATTATTACCGCAGATAAAAAGTTGTCAGCCGGGGCTCCTTTAACCTTTCTTCGTTTCGTAACTTCACGTAGGACGTCGCGTCTATTATTTTGGTTCGGGAGTTTAAACGGAAGTTCGTAATTGTTGAACTTCTCTTATAGAGAATAAATTTTTGAATCGATGATTGAATCGATGATGATTTTATTTGATGTTCGTGTATTGCCAGACGATTGTGGTGAATGCTGCGAAGTTATATGTTTAAACAATCTAAATAGTATCAAAGGTGCGGTGGCGTCGCCCCGTCTCCATGGTAACTTCGCGGCGGCTACTTAAGACAGAGCGTGATCGCTCGCCGCACAGATAGCTAAGACCAGGAGAACGCACTGCACGACGTGCAGAGGATCACCGGCTTATATCAAGTTTGACGTTTCGTAAATATAAGTGGGCACACATAACTTTTGTTACGAATCGCAAATTACAACGTGCATTTAATTTCAGTTAATAGTGTTGTGAATAAACTTTAAAAAACAAGATGATGACCCTAGTGTTGTTTGTTTTGGGAGGATTCCTAGCAGCAACAGAGGGCTGCGGTGCCGGCAAACAGATGATAAGTAAGTAAACTATATTTTCCTATATTTCTGCTGTAATATAATATGCGATTATTATTTATTTTATTTTAAAGAAAACATATTTTAAAGCATTCATTATTTAAAAAAAAAGATCTCCTACTAAATTTTTTAATTTAATTTCATAAAGGAAACATAAACATCAATGAAACCCAATCCAGCGCTATTATCAGAAATGAATAGTACAACATAATCGAATAGTGCAACAATAGTAAAACAATGACATTAAAAAAATATCTGAGGCACAAGAACAATGAATTTCCTCGCCGCCACCCAGTCTAGATATAGCAAATAAATTTTACCAAAAGAAGGTATCGTTAACATACTCGTATGGATCGAGGTCGTAACATTTTATTGACACAGACAGCCATGTAATACACACTGATCTATGAAGTCCGGTAGAACCGGAGCATTATCGCATAATTTTCCGAAGGTTGACTTTACCTTGACAATCGTGTATGGACGTTGATATAAATTAAAATAAATATTCTTTGTACCAAAAAGTAATAAAATATTTCACGTATTAATAAAAATTGGTGTTTAGGGTCGGGTGGATTGTCAGCGTACGAGAAACAAGCTATCGTGGACGCGCACAATCGACTTCGGCAGTCTGTGGCCCTGGGGCAGGTCTCCAGCCAACCGCCGGCAGCGAACATGATGGAAATGGTATGTAATTAGCTTAAGACACAAATGATCTTGATTAATATTCGTCCCCATAATTATATCTTGTAAATTGACTTAATAATTTCATCATTCAAATACTAAGTTATGATAATTTAATCGAACGTTATATACAGAAATATATAATTTTATTGCTTTCCATACTTAAATTTAAAATATACTTTAAATTACACTAACATTATCTATCTAATTTAAATATTGAGGCATTTGACTAGTTTGGAAAAAACTCTTCACGTCAAGATCACAATTCCAGCAAGATATATCAATATCAATAAATAAGCCAGGCGCTCATTTAATATTAGATAATAGTAAAAATGCTATTCCAAAAGAATGCGGAACGGTTACGCACATAAATGTAACATAATGGTAATTAATTATAACGTAACGTTATTGCTATCCATATTTCGGAACAGTTTTGGGAATTTCAAAGCGATAACTTCTTACATTTACTATAGGTACATAAATTTCAATAATGCAGTTTATGATTAAATTCTTGCGAATATTAGAGGGGCGCTCAATCGCGAAACTACAAACGAAAATAAAACGTGATAAGTGTGGTCTCAATATAGTATGGTTAACAAAAAGGTATTGTGTGCTTTGTAAAAGACAAAATATTTGATGTAAGTGAATATGGTTTTGACGTTATACTTGTATAAAACAATAAAGATAAAACCATAGCTAATAAAAGGTACACGATTTATACAATGACATTCCGCAATGCATCGCGTGGAATGAATTTCTGAAACGTTCATCCCGTGAACGGCCATGAGGCTTTAGCGCTCTCACAACTAGCGGCTCGTCCCAACTTCGTTCGGGTTCAATAATTAATTATTATCTAATTATATACACTTGATATATAGAATTACCTTCCGCATATACATAAACTCGCAAAATTCACAATATCTCTCTTTATAATCTTAATATGGATATAGCAAGGTTACAACATAATTTAATTTTGAACTTGATAATGATGGTACTGATAGAGTTAATATAAAATGTAAAACTATTTTGGCAGGTGTGGGACGATGAGCTAGCAGCGACAGCACAGCGTTGGGCTGATCAATGTACTCCTACACATGATCGTGCTGCACAACGAGATGTCGGACGGTTTCCGGTGGGCCAGAATCTTGCTGCTACTTGGACCACACGTCCTCCGTCCGAGCGTGCCGACTCCGAACCTGACTTCAACAAACAAATTGACGCCTGGTTCGACGAAGTTCACATATACGGATTTAAGCCCATCAGTGGTGGCCACGGTACTGGACATTATTCTCAGGTATGTATCGTTTATATCTAGTTATTATCAACGATAGGAACAAATGACAATATTTTAAAACCATATAACGATTCTTTTGACGCCGAATTTAATGATTGTCTGTATCTTATAATAGGAAAAATTTACAACCGTCGAAAAAGAAATGATAAAATTAGCAGTGAATATGGCCCGATAAAATAGACTTATGATCTGACGAACACGCTCGAAATTCGATAGGTTCAGAAAACTCAAACATAGGGACATTGAATAACTTCCTTATTTTTTGCATCTAGCTGTCGACCTAAAAAAGCTTCCGAATGGACGGAAATTAAATATGAACGAAATTTTACACGGTTTTACTCTTCTGACTAATAGATTTTTTTTTTCAGTTGGTTTGGGGAGAGACCTCAAAAGTAGGCTGTGGCTATACCTTCTACTATGATCCTACGCGAGGTTACACCAAGCTATACGTATGCAACTACGGACCAGGCGGCAATGTTATCGGGTCCAACCCCTATGAGAAGGGATATCCATCATGCAGCACTTTCGGCCTCTCAGAATCGAGAAAATACTCAGGCTTATGCTGTAAGTATCTATTTCAAGTCAAATTTTTTATTGCGTCCATTAGTTACGCGCCATTAGCGTTACTAATAATATCGCACGCAATAATTTGATTATGTCTTAATTGAATTTGGTGATACTGCTCATAGCATAAAGAATTTAATAAGAGTATATTTTGTCATCTATTATAAGTTGTTTCTAAGTAGGATATTTAAAAAAACTACATGATAATTTTCCATTTATTAAGAATGGAGACATTTCTTACCCGCTTTAATATTCACCCATTTTACATCGTTAACTTTAATAGGCACCACTGAAAAGCTCCTTCTCATGTAAAAGTTAGGTGCCTTACTTAACTTACTATTACTTAAAGATGTCTTTTCAAAATTTTCTAAGGATCTATATATTTGCAGCGACCACCAGCTACACGGCCTCAAGCAGGTATCAGACCATGAACAATGTAAACAACAACGGCTACATCTCGAATGCCATTCCCGAGAGCAGCGGCGATTCACAGTACAACTATCAGTACTACAACCAATTCAACAACCAATATCAGTACCAGTACCATCAACCAGAGACCTACTATCAAGAGACATCCACTTACAGACCTCTACTCAGCATCTTCAAGACTGCGACGAATCTCTTTCCTAAACCAAAAGCACATATCAGTATCGGGACCGTTTACGTATGAATTGTACACTTTAGATTTATCGTAAATAGCAGTATTTTTATAAATTAGTGTGACAGTTGTGTTACCCGACTGATTATTCGAAGCTGTCTCGCAGACTTTCGGAGTTTTGTAGATATTATCCTTGGTTTTACAAGGACATAAGCACTTTAATTTACTTAAATCTTGTGAAGGTCTGATAGTTGTATTGATAAACATTGTTCGTACTGTCAAGGATGACCTTCTAGTATTAGAGGAGTGTATGGAGAATATGTTGTTATATTCATAGATAATTTATAATTTAAAATAAATAATTCCATATTAATTTATTTTTTATTCATTGTTGTATCATAATATTTACATAAAGCGTTCTATTACTGAAGTTCTGTTTATTATTTATTGCTTATTACTGCCATTTCCGGGCTTTGAAATATATTGACGAAGATAAAAGGGCACAGAGTATTACATTATTTCCTCATTATCAGCAACATTATCTGCCAAGTAACCGTTCGTCATTATAATTTGAATACGTAAGAAATTATCATCTTACACATCAGTCGTATAAATAATATGATCACTTTATTATATTGATTCTATCGAATCCATTCTTGTAGATACTTTCAGTACACAAACCTTGAAACGTGTGACAAACTGCGATGAGAACCAGACACAACAGCACATTATTGTTATCATGTCAGACTTTTAACTTAGTACTCGATGCGGTAGTAAATATACGTAAGTGTAAATATCAGTACAGACCGTTTTTACTCTATATTTTAAGGGTCTGGGTATAAATAGATTTTGATTATTTAATAGTGCACCATATTATACAATAATTAACAGTTAAAAAGTATAATTCAAGGAATGCCACTTGATTTTGGGAGATGAAACACTGATATTATGATTTATAACAGATTATATAAAAACAAATTTAATTATCTAACAAAATCAAAATCTGATACCCATAAAACATCATACTACAATTACGAGTACAAGATGAACAGTTTGAGAACATTGAAACAAACATTAAAAATCAATATTTGGTTTTCGCTTTGGTCGTTGACATTGACCTCAGTGCTTCGCAGCGGGTTGAGGACACATACATAATTGCGTAAAACGTTTATCCAAACATCGTTGACGGTGTCAAATTTAATGTCTTTCAATTAACGCTCACTACACACAGAGCAAAAAAACTTAGGGTGAAGCGAACTCAGAAGTACATTAATATATTTTCTACTTTTTGAATTTGAAGATTACTTTGTCAACGTGTTATTGGGGGAAATGTGTAAGATATAAAACATAATGACAGCCTCGTTTGTTTATAGAACATACATAAGACAGTTATTTAACACTGTAAAAATTTCAACAGTGTGGAATTTTTTGACTAAAATGCCGTTCGTCAACTATCTGGTGCATATGGACAGGCTTTATGATTGTGCAAACTATCCAATTTACATCCTACTTTGGCCAAGTTCTGGTAAACTTCGCTAGTCGCTTTACTTATTTATTCTTCATAATAGAACTCTAATAGAAAAAAACAATATTATTTATTAATGATAACTGACCTTATATATGTATAAAAAAGAAATGTGTTTATAATGATACTTTTACTTCCAACGTGAAATCGTCACTAGGATACCGATTGTAGATCTCCAAATAAATATATTAGTAAGATTTTTATAAAGGAAAAAGGAAAAGAAATGTAAAAAAAGTAACAGATTCAATAAGCGACTTTGATGAACTTTCACGAATTTTATTACACGAGATCAAGTATGAACTATACTAGTACTACGTATGTACTATATACCTTACGAATATTTTTTTTACGTATCATGTTATTATAACAGATTAAAAAGTATACAATTTTTCTTCCTTTTTCACATTGTCATGCCTTGTCATCAATTTCTGAGCAATAGACAGACATATAAGAAAGCGAGTTAATAAAAAAAACATGGTAGGATGGTAAAAAACCGAAGAAAATTTCAACTTATTAATATTATTTTGATGATATACCATAGTCCTATAATTTATTATTCTATTCATTTAAACGCAATCCTGAGTTAAAGTTAAAAATATAAAATAAATATATGTACATCAAGAAAAAAACAAAAACTTATAACAACTACGCATGCTTATTCATCTCAAAAAGAAAAAATAATAAAATACTGAGGCACAAATCCAACCAAAAATTACTTAAATAATAATACTTCACAAAAAAAGGGAAAAATTGGAGGTCGACGAAAATGGAATTAAAAGAAAAAGAAAAATTTTTTTTTAAATACGGTGCAATGGGATAACATACTAAGTGAACTACAAGAAAATATGTCATAAATAAGATGATGAAAATAATTGAATGTAGTTACTTAAATTTACTATTAGTGATCAACTGATCACCTATCAACCTAATGAAACTATTTAATTTTGATCGCTAATTTATGATCGACTCGAGCCAAAATACCAGCACCTCACACCACAGTTTGTAATATAATTAATTACGCTAAATATATTTTTTTATTTAAACTGAAGTCATACGTCTTCTTCGTCCGAAATAATGTCATTATTATATCAATAAGATTAAATTAACAAATATATAAATACCAGTACCTTGAGGTAACCATAAATAATAGGTCAATCTCGATATGAACATAACGATTAGGGTAATAAAAATAAATTAAATTACCATAAAGCTTTTAGTTCCGGTCAATGTCAAATGTAAACACTTCCCAATAAACATTATAATGTTAATTAAAAAACCTTAACCTTTTATAAGAAAGAATCAGCCACCATACACGTGAAATTTGATGATTTTTAAGTTAGATAGATTCTTCATTTAATTTATAAAATTTGAATTACATCTACAAAAACTCGTGTATTCAAAAGTAAAATAATATGTATTGAAAGAAAATAAAAGCATGACAATATGCAAAACTTACATCGACAACACAAAGGTTTTCAATAAACCAAGATATAGGGTTTCCTTATATAGATATGTTTCATTCATGTCCGCTTATGTTAATCTCGTGTAATCTGAGATCGTTCACTGAGCACATACGTCAGAGCCCAAAATCGATAATAATTTTACGACTCATGGCGAAGTGACGAGTTGTCTTCGTAGAGAATCGACCGTTTACTGTCGTCTTATGTATGACTAACGTAAATATATCATAATTTTTTTGCGTCAGAAATAAATTTTTGATTGAATAATTGATGTCTGCATAAACACTATTGATTTGTTTTCCAGAATTCACAGGTAGGTAAATAATTGTTTTAGACGGACTTCAAGAACATTTTTTTCATCAAATCCTTTTGAAGATGGATGTTTGTGTCTGTGTGTTACTGTAAAAATCTATCTTTTCCGAAGCAGACTAAAGTATCGAATGCGAATAAATCCGAGACAATCATTGAAATGTACTTAGCTAATGATAGATGATATAAAAAGCTTTTAAACATATAAACGAACTTAAAAAAAAATTGAATTTATACTAAACTTACATTTCAATATGTCGTCCATATAAAATACTTTATTTAACACTTCAATGATGGCTTTACAATGTAATCGGTGCCGAAAACAAACTGCTCAAAACACGGTTGGATTATCCTAATCCGTTGAGGAATTGCATCTTTTTCCAAGAAACAATCAGTTCCTGAGATTTAAAAGAGTATAAACGCGAACATATAGTTACTTTTTTGAAATCGGTTAAATCTAATTAATTATACGGTACTATCATTTTGTAATTATATTTGCCTAAATATTACCCTCCAGTTCAACACTAAGCATTGTGTTGTTCATTTCATATTTTGTTTTGTTATTTCTAAAAACATGTAGACTTAAACTTACATAAAATCACACGAATTTATATTAATTTCACAAACATTATTGACTTACCCGAAAAAAAACATAATGCATGTATGAAATGTATCTTGGCAATATTTCTTCAATACCTAATATTAGTTTACAGTCTCCCAATACATTTATATATCTTGTTTAAATTTTCCATCTATCTATACTAATAATAAAATTCTAACTGGTCGATTTCTGTACATGAACGATACATGAGAAAAAACATTATTACGTGCCTTTATTAACGCAATAGAACACAAAACAATAGCTGTTAGAATTTTTGTCTGTTTGTCTGTGCGTTTGTTCCCGCTAATCTCAGAAACGGCTTAACCGATTTTGTTCTGATTTTCACTAATGTAATGCAATATGCATCACTTAAAACTTAAACTTTGTTTAATTGCAATCTGTCCATGAATAAAAAAGTTATGAATGTGTATTTCTAATTCACAGAACGACAAAAACCTAGAAATATGCAGATGCCATCTTTAAGCGTAAGGTAGTTTTCCCGAAGCGAAGCGAGGCCATTTGCTAGTACTTACTAAAATGCTTTGTATTCATCCATTCAAGTTCATATACATTTTTTTAAACTTGTAGTGG